>PVKA01012852.1:0-56653 GCA_004027165.1 Ctenomys sociabilis
GAATAAGCACTTCCCTGGCAAGCACAAGGGCCTGAGTTCAATCCCCACTTCCACCAAAAGAAAGAAAAATAAATAAATAAATAGAAGGAAAGAAAGAAAGAAAGAAGATATATGAAACAATACAGGAAATGATGCTGAAGATAGTTCAGTGAGAGGCATAAAGGTTGGAATTTATTATATTCATGAATTTATTACAATGAGACTGTGTGTTTTATGTCTGCATCTATCCCTTGCCAGCAAGCCATCCATCCATCCATCCATCCATCCTTCCATCCATCAGTTCACTCTATCTATCTATCTGTCTATCTATCTATCTATCTATCTATC
Source organism: Ctenomys sociabilis (assembly GCA_004027165.1). Lineage (NCBI taxonomy): Eukaryota > Metazoa > Chordata > Mammalia > Rodentia > Ctenomyidae > Ctenomys > Ctenomys sociabilis. The sequence continues at coordinate 328 of PVKA01012852.1, forward strand.
TATCTATCTATCTGTCTGTCTGTCTGTCTGTCTGTCTGTCTGTCTGTCTATCCATCTATCATCTATGTGACATCTATTGTGATGATAAATGGACGCATAATTGAGATCTATTTCATGGTTCTACAAGAAGAATTTGTTTTTGTAAAGCTATATACTGTTCTTCAACAACTTTCCTTTGTTAATTTCATATTCAAGTGACATTTATCTAATTATTAGCTGTCTGACATTTTGGGCTGTAATATTTTATTTATATCATGTTTACTTAAGTTGTGTTTATTGTGAGTGATTTAAATGTCACATATTTTGTTATCTTAGAGTTATTCATTCTAAGCATTATATATTCAGTTTAGTAACTATTAAACTGTAAGGCATGAAAGAATACCCAATGAAAATAAATTTCCGGTTCAGCATAACTTTTTCTCTTGACTGCTTATGGATATAGCCCTGATGACTGTGCCACTTTATACATGCAAATAAAGATATAAGACAATTCTAGTCTTGCATTTTCATCCAATTATAAATCGAGAGAGATCATTCTCACATTACTTGAGTCTTGCAGACATTGATAGTCCTACAAAATTTCCTGGATAGACTATGATCACTGGAGTGCATTCTCTCTACAGCTACAAGTGACAGAAACTAACAAAAGTCACTTGTACAAAAGCTGGTCTTTTCAAAGGCCAGCCTAATAGCTCAGTGGAATAAAGTGCCTGCAAGCAGTCTCAGGGGCTGGGGTTTGGTCTCCAGGCCTGCCGTTGCTGGCAATTGCAAAGGTGTGGTGGTGTGTGCATGTAATCCCAGTGCCTGGGAGGCTGTAAACAGTGGATCACTATGAGTCTGATCTACTAGTGAGACCCTGAACACCCTGTAGAAACTTCCCTAAAATAAAAAAAAAAAAGCTGGCCTTTTCTGTTTATTTATTTTCACTTAACAAAAATTTCAGGATGAAGCTGAATGGTGTTGTAGCCCTAAGACTTTCTTTGGGTATAGCCTCCATTCAGTATCCTCCACATGTGATTTCTGTCTGTATGCTTACACCTTTGATATGCCTCTAGGATTGTACTGAGTTTTAGCAGGAAGGAATAAAAGAGCAAGGTTGTATACAAACTGAATCTTTTCTCTTTAGAAGAGATCTTTCCAGAAGCTGCTCAGTACTTGGTACTTGTCATTGGCCATCATTCAGCTATCTGAAATTGCAAGGGAGTCTATCAGCTGCCCCTGTTTTCTGAGCATGTTGCATTCCTGAACAAATGGGCATCTTAGAGGGTAAGAGTCATGGCTCATGAATAACCAGCAGACCAACAGGAGGGTCTCCCATTACCTTTCCAGTGGCCCAGTGATAAACTTTCTTCACCAAACTTCTATCAATTGGATAATTTGCTTCTTACTTTCTCTGAGGTTTTGAGCTTTTTCAGGATAGGAAATGAAGATGGGTTGGTGACAAAGTGCTACATACTCAGAGATATTTTTCTCAGTTTGAGAGACACCTGGAAATCTCAAGTTCTGTGCTTATGAGGTAGTCATGTTCAAAGTGACAGGAAGGATGTACTTCAGCACAAGTTGTGACATCAAGGAGTGAGGGTGGGAACCAGGAGAGATGCTGTGGAGATACATGCTTTCAGAGTGATCCAATAGAAACAATTTTCACCTTGGTAGCTGTACAAAGTAGCAAATCCTCTCTCACATAGGATTTTTAAACTAAGATGCTCACATGATTAATGCAGTGATCTTGAAGTCCTGCTGGCTGATTTCTTTCTTTCTTTCTTTCTTTCTTTCTTTCTTTCTTTCTTTCTTTCTTTCTTTCTTTCTTTCTTTCTTTCTTTCTTTCTTTCTTCTTCTTCTTCTTCTTCTTCTTCTTCTTCTTCTTCTTCTTCTTCTTCTTCTTCTTCTTCTTCTTCTTCTTCTTCTTCTTCTTCTTCTTCTCCCTTGCACTTGCCAGGCAGGTGCTTATTCCACTGAGCTATCTCCCTAGCCCCTTGAATATTACTTCTTTAGATGCCATAGTGTAATGTCAACATTAACACATACACATAAAATGCTGCAAAACTTGCAGGTGTCTGAGTATGTGACTTTTGAACTTCATTGCTGCTATATTAAATAATCCAAAATTTCATTTATCATTGATACTGTCTTAAAATATCTGTGATATGTTTTTGATGAAATGCATTCTATAATACCAAATTTTCATTTCTTAGTGTCACATTTTGAAATTGGTAATCTCTTATTTATAGGAATATCTTAACTTATTTACAAAAATATCTCTACCCTCTGGAGTAGAGATACAAAAGACTGCCAGTTAAGTGTTGTATTTTCTTCATCCATGAAAATGACATTTATTTAAAGCTTTGCTAGGTTTACCCTTGCTTTGAAAAATAATTTAAATTGTAGTTCTGTTTTGAATTTTTTCCAAGACACCATAAACATCAGCCTTGAACAAAGTCTCATGACTTTAAAAGGCATTCTTTGGAGCTTGAAGCTGGGCAACATGAAACATTTTTATGACTCAATTTTTCATGTATGCCTTAGCTAAAATTCAATTTGTTTCCTCATTTTTCTATTACTGATCACTCCTTTCAGCAAAACAAAAGCGTAGTTCTGTGGACATAATGGCACAAATTCAATTATCTTTGAAACTAGGTTTTTCTCTTTGCAAATTAGATGAGTTATAGTCTAACCATTTGTGATAATAAAATTGTTTATAATTATTTATGGGTATTTGAAAACTTTCAAAAGACAATTTCTTACTGTTCTTATACTTTGATAAAAATGGGAAGAAGTTATACATATTACAAAGATTGTCTTTCATTAACCTACAGAGCTAAATTCTTCTTTCTTTTTCATTTGGTAGACTAGGATAATATTATTGTTTAAGTTTTTGTTTATCTGGTATGCTATTTCTTTACTCCAAGCTCCTGGACTTATTCTAAAGTTTATCTAAGATAGTCTAGCTTGGTGCTTTTTCAAGATATTACTTTGCCTCAGGCCTATTTCTTTGTTTTACTAAAACTTTCCTATTTTGTATTCTGACACAACAGCTATGCCATTCTTTCACAATATCAGTCATTAGAGAATCCTTGTAGATGAATATGTCTTAGTACAAACCTATACAGAATTCTTTCTGAGATACATTGTTACCCTCTGCAATTCCTTCAACTGGCTTCTGGGGAGAGATACTGATAAAAGCGTACTTCATTAAAAAAGTTACACAGAAACATTTTAGAAATGATACATGGAAGTTTTGCTCATTCACTATATCTTCTCCAGTCAACTGCTATTCAAATTTATCTGAACAGAGAAAACATTCATTATGGCATTTGTACAAATGTCAACAGTTGTGCATATTTAAATGCATTTTTCTTGAGGGACCCATGAAGAAAATGCAGTTTAACCCAAAGGTATATCTTGTAAAACTGAAATTTCTAGTGTGCCATTTTCCCAATAAAGTGTATGGGTGAATGTTGAAAATGACAAAAGGGGAAAATGCTGACTGCTCTATTCAGAGGGTAAACAGAAGTGACAAGGTAAATAAGTCTGAAGATAAAGAAAAGATGGTGGCTCAGTGGAATAAGTGCTTCCATGGCAAGTGAAAGGGCCTGAGTTCAATCCCTAGCTCTGCAAAAAAAGAAAAAAAATGTTACATAGATTAAAGAAAGAAATAAAAAAAAATACCCATTGGAATAATCTAAGGTATTAAAATTGCAGAGGAAGAGTAAAATTTCAAGGAAATGAATAAGTGACTAAAAATGATACAAGGATGAATTTTAATGAGAACTGACCCATTAACCGATTACAATGGAGCAAGAGGAGACAAACAAGAAAATGTAGATTTACATGCTGTTCCATAAAGTTTGCATATAAAAGGGCAAAAAGTAAAATGTGATTCATAGCTAAGGTGAACATTTTATCTAAAGATGCAGAGACTTTGAGTAGGTTAAAGGAAAGAATCAAAAAGGAGAATGTGGAGAATACTAGCAAGAGAGACAGGTTGAGTACACAGCAGCTGGGAGCAGAGGGGCTAAGAGGATGGAGGAGGCAATTCTGTGTCCAGGTAAATGCACCTTCAGGCTAAGATTTCATTTCGGATCATCTCTTGACCATGTTACAGAATACTCAAGAAGATGCTTATTTAAAAAAGATGAAATTAGAGGTAGTGGAGGAGATACCTACTGAAACCAAAGAATACAGTTCAGCAGGGGTATAAGTTTTGGATTCATAAGGTAGTTGGCGGTCTGTGTAATATTCCATTGGCCAACAAAACCAGTGAAGAATGATTTTAGAGAGATCCACTGGAGGACAAATAAAATGCAAATGATATTAGCTCATTCTCCAAGAAAGAATACAAATATTCCATAAAATTTGGCTATAGAGGTGACAAAAGACTTTACAAACCAAACAGAGTAGGTTGCTCCTGTATTTGTCTGCCACATTGCTGCTGCACCCCACGATAGGAGGGAAAGAAAGAGGAAAAGTTTGGAGAATGCAGAAACCAGGAAGAGAGGCCAAACCTGAAAAGGTCAAGTTAGTTCTCTTGCGGACATAATGCCTAAAGAAAAGTCCTATTTACTGAGAGCTGATACTCTCAGTTGTCAGAAAAGTGAGGAGTAGGGACACAAATGGGACTTTACACACAAACTTCTCCCTTCGATCACCTTTGTTTCACATGGACTGAAATGACCCAGCAGGCAGAAAATAAGGAACATAGAAAATAGTTTCCTGAGGTGCAGTGTAGATGGGAGGCTCATGGGGAATGGACTGAGAGAAGGCAAGAGAAATTCTGCAATTTAGATAGGGGATTCACAATACGAGAAGGTCTGGAAGCCAGTTTGATAATAATAATAATAGTCTTTATTTGGGGTTGCTAAATCCAGTCACCTAGTTGCTCTCAAATTGGTTAGGAAAAAAATCCACAAATGGGAAAAAGGCGAGTAGATTTGCAGGTCCCAGAGCACGCTCTGATTTTTGTTTTGTGTCTTTCAAGCTACAGAGTGAGCGCAGGGCTGCCCAACTGGCAATTGCCAGGCCTTTAGTTTCTTGAGTGAATCCTTGTCTTGGTTACTTTTTTCTCTTTGCTGGGACAAAATACATGACACCCAGAACCAATGAAGGAAATGTTATTCGGCTCACAGTTTGTGGAGGTTTTAGTTCACAATTAGCTGGCTCCAAGGTCGTGTGGCCCATGGCAGCAAGCAGCAGTTCGTGGACTGGAAAACTGCAAAAGAGCAAGAGTGAAAAGAGGAGCAGTGGTGGCGGCGGCAGCAGAGGCAAGTCCCTCTCCTTTCTTTATACAGCATCCAGGCTATCTGTCCCAGGGCAGGTGTAGCACTCACATCCATAATCCCAGCGGCACTCATACCCATAATCCCAGCACTGGATTATGAATTAATCACAAATTCTAGAAGCCTGCCCCAATGACCTCACAAGGCTTTAGGGGAACAACCAACACAAACCAAAACAATCGTCTTCTTCAGTAGCCAACAGGATGCTCTCTGTTCCTTTGCTCTACTTCAGTCAGTTTGCATTCTGTATGGAACCTCACTTCTTGAGAGCTGTCCTTGGCTTTGTAAACCTTGTTTCATTTGCATATTAAGCTATATTGCCTTTGAATGTGGTGGCAGGGAAGGCAAAGGTCAATGGAATGCTCCTCCTTGGTTTTCCTTGAGAAGAAATTGTCTTTTTATCCCTGTGTTAGCAGAAAACAGGTTGAATCAACTTTTTAGTTTTATCTTAAGCAAGATGGGTTTTACCTTTAACTCCAGACTCAGCAGAAAGAAGGTAGTAGGAAAGAGAGAGACAGTGTTTTTGTAAATGGTAGGACAACTAAGAGAGCAGGGAAGTGTGGGAAAGACAGGAAATGAGAAATAGAACAGAGGTGTGGCAATACATGCATGAAATAGCCACAAAGAACGTCACCATTGTATATAACAAACACAGTAATAGAAATGAAAAACAAAACAAAATAAATACATAGGTCTTTAAAAAAGCTGTACGCTGTTTGAATGGAGGTGGAAAGACAGGCACTTTCAAACTTTGTATGTGGTTCACAGCATCATTCTTGCATTAACATTAATGTTCTTTGAGTCTGCACACTCATATTCCAGGTGTCCTTCTGCCCATTCTACTGAATCATTAGCTCTCTGAGCACACAAACAGTACTCAAGAAAGAGTAGTCCATTGGCTGTTGAATTTTTCTAATGCTTACACAATATACTCAGACCAAGAAGAGATTACCTAATTACAGAAATTAAGTTGCTCTGGATAAAGCAAGGGGTTTGCATGCACCATGCCTCTAGAAAAGAAAAAGCAGCCAATATTGTAAGAGCAGAATCTATACAAAGCACCATGAAAGAGCAAAAATGAATCAATCTTCAGTTGTATTCTATTAAAATTTGACAAAATGCACCTTTTTAAGGTGAGGAAATATGTTCAAAAGTGTTCCTGACATAGCTAGACTACTATAAAATTCTATAAAACAACAAAAAGAAACAACTTCTGTCTCTGTTAGCATCAAAACAGTTTTCATTTTTATTCCCTGAAAACAAAATATAATCTCTTTTGAAAGGAACTGGTGTATTCTTATTGATTTGTTTCACAGGGATTTAAATTTGCATATCTCCTTAGCAAGGTCAGATAAGTCCAATAGCAAAATAAGATTGGGACGAAGTTCAGGATAGGAGGCAGAAGTCAAGTAAGGGGTGGGTCACTGTTATTTACCAACATAAAAGAAGGAGCCTGCAAGCAAGGAACTTGAAAAATGAAGACAAAAATTCAATGTTTGTGCTAAAATAAAGAATAACATGAGCTGTCCAAAACAATTCTCTCTTCCCTAAATCAGATGTGAAGAACAGATAAGAGAATAATTGTGTATTACTTTTGTCCTTTTCCATTCATCTTCACTGTCCTTTCTCTCATTTTAACTTTGTTCTATTTGCCTGCATGTTCTTCCTCAGGTCAGTAAATGTTTATTATGTTAGTAATGTGTTATGGTGAGATCTTGGGAAATATTCAGGCATTAATTTGCTTGCTTCATATTTTTGTGATTTCTGAAACTATTTTTAGTGACATCTGTGTGTCTATACACTGCTCTAATGATTAGAAAAGAATGAAGAACAGGGGAGGCAAGCACCTCTACCTTCTAGAGTTCACCTGCAAGTGGAGAGAATCAAGATAGTAAAGTAATTACACAACTCAAATATATAAGAGGCTATAGCGTTTAGATCTGAATTGTCCCCCAAAAGTCTCATGTTTGGAGGTGAGCTCTCACAGGTCGTGAAAGTCATGGGGGGGTAATCTAGATGGGTGTATTATTTCTAGATCCTTCCTTTTCTCTTTCTGCTTCTTGGCTGCTATGATATGAACACCTTTCCTCACCATGCCCTTGCAGTCTGTTGTTTAAGCCTTGGAGCCAGGTAACCAGATAGATGGAGACCGTGGACCAACAATAAGTCTTTTCTCATTTATGTTCTCAGTGTTGGGTATTTTGTCGCAGGGACAGGAAAGTGACAAACTGAAGGTTATAAATTTTTTTGAAAAGAAATTAAATAAAAAAGGAGTTGAAGTGGGCCAGGACAGGTTTTCTTTCTTTGAGAGTTTCAGGGAATGCAGACTCAGGAAGGTAACATTTGAATCTAAAGCTGGCAGATATGAGAGAGTAAGACATGTGAATAACTGGGAGGACTGTCTGAGGCAGAGAGAATGACAGGTGCAAAGGATTTTGCTTGCAGTTTTTTTTTTCTTTTAGAAACGGGGATTTAACTCAGGCCCCTGTGCTTGCCAGGGAAGCAATTATTCCACTGAGCCATCTCCCCAGCCCCGTGCTTGCAGTATTTGAACAATAGTTCAGAAACCATTGTGAGTCAGTGAATAAGGAAAGGATGAGTAAAGGTGAAGGTTTGCAGGAGGATGATACAGCCTGAGGGACCTGGCTATGGTCTTTGCTATAACCTTGCCTTTCTCTCAGTGTGATGTGGTGCCATAGGCAGGCTTGGAACAGCAGGGTACTTTTCTGCCATCTTGAGAAGAGACTAATGAGAGCCAAGTTGATCCCTGAAGGAAAGTTGGGAAGTGGCTACAATAATTCTGATAAGAGCTGATTGGATTTTTGCTAAAATGGTAGAAATAGTGGAGGTGGGCAGAGTACGTGGGTCCTGATTACTGTCTGAAAATGGAGGCAGGAAGGTCTGGTAAAGAACTTGATATGGCTATGTTTATAGAAACCAATTAAGAGAGTCAGAAATGACTACAGGGGTTTCTACTTGAATGATGGGAAAGTAGGGGCAGAATCAATTTTACTAAGCAGTGACGGCCTGTGTTAGTGCTCACGTTGACCATTAGACATTCAAGTGGCAACTACAGGGAGGAAGATTCATATAGAAGTCTCTGGTCCAGGCAGAAGTCTGCTGAAGGTGCCATTGTGGGGTCTGGCAGCCTCTAGAGAGTCTGGGAAACCACACAACTGGAAGAGGTAGTAGAAAGCATTTATACAAATGTAATTGAAAATTTTTGAAGAGTATAGCCCTGGGAACATTACTATCGACACCAGCACCATGAGGTTGCCAAGAATCATTTATCTTGACCAAGAAAGAGCCTGAAATTTAGGGACTAGCACAAGATAGAAAGCTAATTAAGCATGCTGTGCAACACCAACTTGTAAATGAGCAAGCATTTAGGGAGGGAAAGAGATGGAGCATGTTGAGAGCTTGTTATGGTTTGCGTCTAGGTGTCCCCCCAAAGCCACATGCAGTCATTGGGGCAGCATCTAGCGTTTGTATTTAATTCATGGTTCATTGCAGGGATTATGGGTTTGAATGCTACACCTGCCCTGGGGCAGAAAGCCTGTATATAATACAAGGAAAACGGAGAAGCTTCCTAGCTGCTGTAGCTGCTGCTTCTCCCTTTGTTCTTTACTGTTTTATGCCACCATGCTACCCACTTCCATGTACCACTGTGCCTTAGAGCCATCCAAGTATGGACTGAAACCACAACTAACTGAACTAAATAAACCATTCCTTCCTTAATTTTGGTTGTCAGGTATTTTTACCCAGCAGTGAGACAAAAGTAACCAAGACAGAGTTCAAGTAGACAAGGACTTGGAAACCATCAAGAGCTTCACTTTAGGAGAAGCTTGAGGCTCAGCCGCTTCATGGGAGGCATTCAGGGTCTAGCAGACCCTATCAAGATGCTTTATACCATTGTAGAGCAAAGCGCCAGAGAAGCACAAAGGGAGTGGGTGGCAAACTGGACTGAAGCCAATGGTCGAGAGATCAGGGAAAATGTGATGAATCGTATCAGTTTTCATATGAAAAAAACTGTCAAAACCTAAAGCGAATATTTTCAAATATTATGCAATAAGTGACCAAGAATAAATTATTTCTCTTCAAATGAGGAAGATTTTGTAGTGAAATTTCATCTGAAAGTTGTTCTTTTCTTTTTAGTGTTTTTGATAGAATTATTTCATAAATTTTCCAAGTATATTTGAAAAAGTGTGTGTTCTGATTTTTATGAGATGTGGCCAAGTTGACTGGCATTGTTGGTCAGTATCCTATGTCCATGCTTATTTTCCATTTATTCTATCAGTTATTCACAAAGGATTAGATAAACTTCAGCTGGATGAAAACTTTGGCTCATGGCTTGGAGATGAACTTTCAATTCATTTAATTGTAGAACTAAGATGATAACAAAACAGAAGCTTGCAGGACACAATGTGACTGTTATAAACCCTGAAAGTATACATTTGAAAACCACATTACTTTTATTCACAATACATATCACTAAAGTAAACATCAGACACAGCAACAATTCACCAACCTTATAAAAGTACCTCATCTAGTGCTTGCAACCTTCTCAGAATTAGGAACTGACATTCTAGTATTAATATCAAGTAATAAAGTAAAAATGACTCTTTAAGATTGTGATTGTAATTGTAGAATTGTCCATGTACTGTTGTATGTCTATCAATTTTACCTTTATGAATTTTGAAACTCTATTATTAGATTCAAACACATTTGGAAGTTTTATGTCCTTCTGATGGATTAATCTCTTTAACATTTTGAAATGACCTTCTTTATTGTCTTTGTGATATTTTTTCTTGGAAATGTTTTAAATTATATTATTATAGTCAGTTGAGGTTATTTTGGATTTATGTTAAAACAGTTCTTTTTCAGCTTTGAATTTTAAAAAAATGTTAAAAAAAATAAAAAAAAACTTATTTAATTTATGTATTTGTACAGGGTCTTTCTGAACAGCCTAAACTCATAGTGGTCTTTCTGTCTAAGCCTCTCCAGTGCTGGGATTACATCACGTGCTACCTCTGTGGCAGGCTCAGCATGCTCCGAGTTCTGAGGTTAGCATGGCATGACGTACTAGAGATGGAACCTGAGTACTTATGGCTTGCCAGGCAGGAGCTCAGACCACTGAGATATCTCCAGAGCCCTCATCTTTGACATTTAAACATTGTGGAACTCTATATTGAAAATGGATTTCTTGTTGGCAGCACGCAGTTGTGTCTTGCACTTTTTTACTCAATGCAAAATTCTGCATCATTTAATTAGAGTGTGTGAAATGTGTACATTTCATATGATTATTGCTATGGTTGAATTAAATTGTACTGCCTTATTTCTCCATATTTTGATTTTGCATTTTGAAAATTTTTCTTCCTTTTTTGTCTCCTCTTGGATTCATCAAGAATTTTTAATTTTTTTTTATTTTTAAAGAGAGTACAAAAGTGTATTAAAACAGAAAAATTACAATTGGTATAGAATTTCACTAAACAAAGTAATATGAATTTCATAATATTTGTTATAATGCATAGTATTATCTTCAAATTAGTTGTTCATAATATATATATATATATATATATATATATATATATGTAATTGGATTAGGAAAGAAAAAATAAATATATGAGAAATTAAGAAGAGAAAAAGGACAAAGATTTGAAAAAAAGAGAAAAAACAAATTAAACATTTCCATAGACCAGCAGAAATCCATAGTACATTTGTCCAAACCATTCTGCTTTCATACAGAGTTATATCTCTTGCCCCTATTTCATCTCCTATCCTTCTCCTGAACTCAATATTTCTTCTTTATGAAAAGCTTCATTCCCTTTTTCCAGTATCTATCATAACCTTCAGATTTTATTTTCTGTTTTAGATTCTCATACTGAGACAATATGGTGTTTGAACATGTAGGTGTGATTTATTTTGCTTAAGAAAGGTCTCTAGTTGCATCTATATATGTATAAAAATTTCAAATTTAGCCATTTTACAGCAGAATAACATTTTGTTGTGTAAAAATATCACATCTTCAGGGCCAGCTAGATATGTCAGGGGACTAATTGCCTGCTTAGGCAACGACAGGGACTGGGGTTCAATTCCTGGCACTACATGCAGCACCAGCACTGCCTACCAGCTGGCTGAGCCTGCCATGGAGACCAAACACGGTGGTGCATTTCTGTAATTGCAGGACTGGGGAGGCTGAATACAGGAGGACCATTATGAATCTGAGCTGCATAGTGAGACCCTGTACCAAATACTTAATAACTAACTGACTGACTAACTAACTAAGTAACTAATGAACTAACTAACTAAATAAATAAAATACCACATCTTCCTTACCCATTGTTGGTGGGTATTTGGGTTGTTTCTAAGATTTCGCTATGGCAAATTGTGCGGCTATAAACATGGATGCAAATATATCACTGTGATGTTTTCAGTTTTTCTGGAAAAATACCAAGGAGGGGAATAGCTGGCTTGAATGAGATTTCCAATCATAGATTTTTGAGGAATCTCCACACTGATTTCCATAGTGGTTGTACTAGCCTGCACTTCCACAAACAGTGCAGAAGGATTCCTTTTTACCCATACCCCCTCCAGCTTTTGTTATTCACTGACTTTTTGATGACATCCACTCTTTCTGGGATGAAATGGAATCTCAGGATTGCTTTAATTTGCATTTCTTGAATGACCAATGATATTGAAAATATTTTCATATATTTCCTTTCCATTTGTATTTCTTCCTCTGAGAAGTGTATATTCATCTCAGATGCCCATTTTTGGATCCGGTCTTTGAATTTGTGGTCCCTCTAGACAGAGGCTTTTGTCATAAGGACAGTCTGCTACAATTACTCCTCTAGCTTGTGTGTGTTCTTTTTACTCTGTTGGACATTTGATTTGAAGTTCAGAAACTTTTCAAAAGAAGAAAACTCAGTTGTTGATTCTTTGAAGTATTTTCCAGTTGGCTGTTAGATGATTTTTGTTCACAAACTCTCTACCTACCTCTATGTTGTTAAGATTTCTACCCACATTTTCCTCCACAAGGTTTACTTTTTCTGTATTAATGTTTAAATCCTTGATCCATTTTGACTAGTTTAGTGCATGGTGATACACATGGATTCAATTTTTAGCCTTCAGCATGTAGAAAGCCAGTTTTTTCCAGAACTCTTTATAAAAGAATCTATCTTTCTTCCAATGATCATGTTTGGCACCTTCATCAAAGACAAGGTGGCTGAGTGTGCTTGTAATTGTGTCTGCATCTTTTAGTCTATGCTACTGGTATTCAGGTCTGCCTTTTTGCCAGTACCATGCTGATTTATCACAGTAGCTTTATAGTATATCTTCAGGTCAGTGATTGTGATACCTCTTGCCTTTCCTTTGCTGTCCATGATTACTTTTTGATACTCCAGGTCTCTTCTGGTTCTATTTGAATTCTGGGAATATTTTCTCTAGCTGTGTGTGGTGCAATGATATATTAATCTGGACTGCATTGAATCTGTATAACAATTCTGGGAATATGGTCATTTTCACAATTTTGTTTTGTTTTATCCAGGAGCAAGGAATACCTTATCATTTTTCCAAATCCTCTTCAATCTCTTTACTCAGAGTATGATAATTTTCACTGTACATTTACTTCCTTTTTGACATCGACTTTCATGTATTTCATTTTTTTTTGGGCATTATAGTGAAAGGAGTGGTTTCCCTAGTTTTTTTCTCAGTGGATTCATTGTTTGTGTACAAAAATGCTACTGATTTTTTAGTATGGGCTTTGCATCTTGCTGCAGTACTGAATTTGGGTAATAAATCAAAAGGCCTTTGGTGGAGTTTTTGGCATCTTCTATGAAGAGTATCATGCTATCTGCAAATATTGATAAATTCATTTATTTTCTGGTCTTTATTCCTTTTATTTCTTTCTACTGTCTAATTGTTCTGTCTAGTGTTTCCAGAAATATACTGAATAGGAGTGGAGACAGAAGACATCCTTGTTTGTTCCTGATTTTAAAGTGAAGGCTTTCAGTTTTCTCCTATTTAATATGATGTTGGCTGTTAGATTCTCATAGATGGCATTTATCAGGTTGAGATATAGACCTATTCCGATTTTCTGTAGGTTTATTTCTTTTTATCAGAATGAGTGTTGGACTTTGTCAAGTGTTTTATGCATCTATTGAGATGATCATGTGGTTTGTGTTTTTGGCACTATTGATGTGGAGTATTATATTTTTGGATTTTCATATGTTGAACTATCCCTGCATTGCTGGGATGGATCCCACTTGGTCATGATGTATAATCTTGATGATGTCCTGCATTCTGTTTGCTAGAATTGCACTGAGGATTTTTTATATCTGTATTTATTAGAGAAGTTGCTTATAGTTCTCTTCTTTAGTTGGCTTTCTCTGGTTTTGGGATGAGAATAATACTTGCCTTAAGAAAGAGTTTGGGAGAATTGCTTCCCTTTCAATTGCATTGAAGAGTTTCAGAAGACTTGGCATTAAATCTTCTCTAAATTTCTGTAGAATTCATCTGTTTATCCATTGGGATTTGGGCTTTTTTTTGTTGGTAAGATTTTTATTATACTTTCAATTTCATTTCCTGTTGTTTGGATTATTCAGTTTGTATATCTTGTTGACTCAGATTTGGCATTTAATATGTATCTGGGAAACTGTTTCATCTGTGGTTTCAATCTTGTGAGAGCAAAGTGCATATTGATGATCTACTAAATTTTTCTAGGGTCTGTAGTGATTTCACCATTTTTATTCCTTATTGCATGAAATTTTGTTTTTACTTTTATTTGATGAGGTAGGTAAGGGGTTTCCAAATTTCATTTATTCTTTAGAAAACAACTTCTTGAGCCATTTTTAAAATTTGTTTAAGTTCTGTTCTAATCATAATTTCTTGTCTTTTTTGGATATTTGGCTTGATTTGCTCTTCTTTATCTAGGATTTTTAAAATAATTTCATTGAGAAACAAATAGCAATGACAGTCTCAAAATTAGTAGGAAAGTTTCAAAAATTAATACACTGCATATTGCTGTCTTAGTGGCTATTCACTGTAAGAATGCAGATGTGCTATCTTGTCCACAAACATGATTAGAACAAATCTTTCTGTTCATTCAATTAAGAGAATGTAGCTATGTATCTATCCTAACTATTTTGAATATACAGATACAAAATGGTCATTCATTTATATCCCCCTTTTTTGTTAGCTTTTTCAGAGAAGGGTATTCTATTGTCATTTAAATATTGCAGGTGGGTGAATTCAGCAAAATATTCCAATATAGCCCAGTAGTCCATAACAGTAGTGCGTTTTCTGTAAGAGTGGCAATGTCAGTAGTTGCTGACTTGATCCTTTTATAGTTCAGCGTATTAATATGACTTTATTATTTATACTTTGGTTTTATACTTTTGTGCTGGATGGTTAAGACCAAGATAAAGCAAGACCTGTATAAAAAGAAATGTAACTTTTGTATGTGACAAGGTCAGTCAAAGCCTCTCAGGGTTTATAATGAAACCCTGTACTGCAGTTTGTAGATCCTTTGTCAGTGTTAGCCATGCGGATGTCATGGCCACTGCTTGACAAATTTGCTTCCTGTGAAATCCTGAGAGACTGGTTTCTCTCCATGTGTCACTCCTTAGGCAAACTCTACATCATCCATAACTTTCCTCTGTGGCCCCATAGTTTGCTTGTTCAGAAAATTTGGGACACCACTGAGTTACATGATGTTACAATAGATGTTTTCCTATGTTCTGAGTCTTCACTGACCTTGAAAGTCTAGGGCCAAGATGTTGGCTGTCCTTGCAGCCCTTCTTTTTCTCTAATTTTTGATATGCAAACGTAGGCTGTTAATCATCCAGAAGAGAAGCTTATTATTATTACCCTACAATATGGGCAGTTGAGTTTAACCTTACTATCTATCTGAATATTAAACATCTTAGGCATAACACAGAACAGGTATTTTCCATCAAATATGGATATGTTAAACTTTAAGTTCCTACAGAATATGAAGAAAAAAAATTTAAAAATATTTTTTAAAATAGGAATAATCAATTACATATTTTTACACAAATTTAGAAATCTAACCATATATAGCATTGTAGCAGGACAGTCCTGTGACATTTTTTTGTCTCTAATTTTCATTTATTACCTTTTTTTTAAAAAAAAATTTACTTGAGACACAGTATGGCAGTAATTGGCATGTCATGACAAACAGTATGTATTTAGAAGACCAGAATGACAGGCATTTCAAGCATGACCCTACTTGATGAACAGCATGAGATCATTTATTTGGGCTTTTCTTCTTTTCCTAATGTGTGAATTTAGTGTTATAAATTTCCCTCTTAAGATTGCTTTCATTGTATCCCACCAGTAATTTGTATCTGCATTTTCATTCAAGCTTAAATATTATTTAAATTTTCTTTGATTTCATCTGTGACCCAGTGGCTTTTTAGGAAGCTGTTTTTAATTTCCATGTGTTTATGGGGTTTTGTGGTTTATTTCTTCAGTAATATCCAGTTTCCTTGCATTATGGTCAAATAGTATGTATGGGGTTATTTCAACTCCTTTACATTTACTTAAGCATGCTCTGCACACTCATTGTAGTCTGTTTTGGAGAACATCTCATGTGCAGCTGATTAGAATATGCATTGTGTTGCTGCTGAGGAAAACACTCTGTAAAAGTCTACCAAGTCCATTTCTTCACAAGTTCGATTTAGTTATGCTATTTCTTTGCTGATTTATTGCCTATTTGATCTCTCTCTTTGTCATCGAGGCATACTAATGCTCTGCATTGCTATTGTCTTATTGCTCTTTTGAATTTTCATGTCTGTTAAAATTTGTCGTATGTAGGTAGATGCTCATAAATTGGGTGCATATATATTTATAATTATTATCTCTTCCTCTTGAAGTTTTCCCTTAATCAGCCTGTGGTGACCTTCTTTATATTTTTGAGTAATTTTTGGTTTGAAGTTGATATTGTAGGCCACCAGAATAACTGCCCCTACTTTTCTGTGGTTTGCTGCGGCATGGCAAATAGTTTTCCATCCTTTGACTCTCAGCCTGTGAATTTCCTTTTGAATTAAACATGTTTTTGTATGCAGTATATTGTTGCATTTTATTTCTTGATCAACTCTTCCAGTCTGCTTCTTTTGATTGGTGAACTGAGCCATTTACATAGACAGTAGTAACTGATACGTATTGGCCTATCATTCTCATGTTATTTTCCTGTTATAGGTCTGTGCTTTTCCTTCTTAACTACTTGCTCTGTCTGGTGGTTCCTTTCTGCTATTTTTGAAGCTTTGATTGTTTCTGTTTCTTTCTAGAATATCTGTCAGTATTGCTTATAGGGATTGTTTGATGGTTATGATTTTCTTTGCTTGTTCTTTGTCAAAGAGGAAATTCTCTCACCATTGAATTTGATAGGACATTTTGCAGGTTACATCAATCTGGGTTGGAAGTTATTTTCTTTCAGAAGTTATTTTCTGACATATTCCACTCCAAACTGTTTTTGATTTGATAGTTTATGTTGAGAAATCTGCTATGATTCTGATGATGGGCTTTCCATAATGGATGATCTCTTTCTTTTATCCAACAACTTCTAGAATTCTATTCTTTTCCTGAATTTCTGAGATCTTGATTGCTATGTGTCTAGGTATAGATTTATTTTGATTATGGCTTTTTGGAGTTGTACATGCATCACTTAAAAGTATGCCAAATTATTTTCTCATGTTTGGTACTTCTACAAATAATCTTTTTTATTCATTTGTGTTGTGTCCTGCTGTTTTATTGACACCTATTATTGTTTTTTTTTTTTTTTTTTGCTGCATTATCCTGTAGTTGCTGAACTGTTATTTCCTAGTTCCCTGTTAGTTATACGTGATATTTCCTTTCATGTTCATTAGGTACACCAATGTCTTTAAAGTCTGAAATTCTGTCTTCAGTTTCATTCCATCAGTTTTACCAGGTTTCAATGGAATTCTTAATTTCCTGGTGTCCGTTTGAATTTCCTTTATGAATTCTAATTCTTTCTTGCATAGTTCATTCAGTACTTCTATCATTTTTCGATTGTCCTGTATTTTTTTTAAATCTATGTCTTCTATAGCTGTGCTGAGCAATAATTTCATAATTGTTGTCATTTCTGAGAGATTATTTCTGATCCTATTTCTTCTATAGCTTGATGGATTTGTTTCTTTCCTTCAGTTGCTGAAATTTCAGAAATTTCAGGTGTGTGATTTCCAGATTCTTGTATGTTTCAGTCTGAATTTGTTCTGTGTAGTCTGGAGGACTGAGAAGGCTTTTTGTTCCTGAGTTTCGGCATTTTTGAAGCTCCTAATAATCACTGCAATTTAGCAATGGTGAGAGAGTGGTGGGGTGGGTCAGTGAGATTTCTGCTACACAGTGGAGCAGGATAAGACTCACTAAGTTTCCCACTGCTAGTGGGGGTAACTGGCCATTGCTCAACAAAGCTTCAGTGAAGGTGGGGATTATGGGGTGAATGCAGCAGGATCCCACCAGTCCTCCAGAATCCTCCTAAGTTCTCAGAAGGTAGGACCAGTGCCACCAGAAGCTCCACACCTTAGTGGTTATTAATTACTGAAAGTGTCCTACTAATCAGTTTTGAAACTGTCTCATTGCTGTTTGTTTTCCAATAAAATTATTAAAAAATACTTTAAAAAAAGAAGAAGAAACTCCAAGCCTGCATTTGGGGACAAAGGGATACAACTCTCCAGACTCCTGAGCCTACGCAGAGTTCACCTAATTTATCAAATCTTTTGGTTCAGCACCAGGAAAGGGCCACAACAGCATGGGCTGGCTTTATTTATTTATTTATTTTCATTTTAATGAGAAAAAAGATAAAATAGCAATGAAGCAGTTTCAAAACAGGATAGTAGGAGAGTTACATAATTAATAGCTTGCACATTGTTGTTTTCATAGCAGTTATTCAGAGGACAAGATGAAGACATGATACCTTCTATGAACAATATTAGTACAAACCTTTCTTCTCAGTGAACTAGTAGCTCCATATCTATCCTAACTATGGCCAGGGAGATAGCTCAGTAGAATAAGTGCCTGCCTGGGATGTGCAAGTTTCTGGGTTCAAACCCTGGTACCACAAGAATAAAAAACAAAAACAACTATCCTATCTTGTATATACATACATATTTTTTTCACAACAAAATAGTCCTTCATTTATATTCCTCTTTTTTTGCGTTGTTTTGTCAGAGATGGTTGTTCAATTGAAGATGCAGAAGCTGTATTTGGAGAAGTCTTTAAAGGACGTTGTCATACCTGATTCCAGTCCAAATATTGCAGATATTTGAATTCAGCAAAATAACTGAATCTAATCCAGTAGTCCATAACAGTAGTGAGGTACCAGCACAACTGGCAATTTTCCAAAGTTGGTGACTTCAGCCTTTTACAACTCAGCATATTAATATAGCTTTGCTTTTTACACCTTGTGGTTATAATTTTCTGTTGGGTGGTTAAGACCAAGTTAAAGTAAGATTTATATAATTAAAAAGATGTACCTTTTTCTATGTGACAAAGGCAGTCAAATACACTTAGGATATTCCCTGGGACTGAGTACAGTACCTTGTAGATCTTTTATTACTGTCAGCTCTCTGCATTAGTAACAGCAGTTGCTTGGCCAATATGCTCCCTGTGAAAGCCTGAGTGAGGGGCTGTGGAAATAGCTTGGGCTGGGGAGATGGCTTAGAGGCCAGGGAGATGGCTCAATGGAATGAGTGCTTCCCTGGCAAGCACAAGGGCCTGAGTTCAATCCCTGATTCTGAAAAAAAAAAAAAAAAAAAAAAAAAAAAGGAAAGAAAGCCTAAGTGCATTTTTTTTCTCTTCAGGTGACTCTTCTTAAGCACAATACACATGGTTGATCAGTTTCCTCTGTGGTCCCATAATCTTCTTGATCAGAATATCTGGGACATGACTTAGTTACAGGATGTCACAGCAGAAATTCTCTTATGTCCTGAATCCTCATTGATCTTGAAGGGCAAGAACCAAAATATTGGCTATCTTTGTAGTCCATCTATCTCTCTAATTTTTGGTCTTCACACTTTAGTTAAACAACCAGAAGAGAAGTTTAATGAAATTATTGACCTGTAACAGTGGCTGTTAAGCTTAACACCATTATCTGTCTGAATATCAAATACCTTAGATATAAAACGGAACTACTATTTTAACAAGCATGTATATTCTAAAATTTAAATCCCTATAAAATGTTAAGAACAGTTACACATTTTTATACAGAAATTTACAAATTAAACCATATGCAAAATTGTAGCAGACAACCCTAGGACATTTTGTTTCTCTTGTCTCTCATTTACTTTTACTACCTTTTTTCTTTCACAAATATTTACATTAAAGTGAGTATAGCAATAATTGACACGACATTAGAAGCAGTACACATTTAGAAGACTGAAATGGACCAAAATGGTATGTATTTTAAGTATGTATATAGTATTACACATTGTTATCTGCAATGCAGTTGCTTAGTTCACAGATATCAGCAAATAGAGTTAGTCAGGGTGAGAATTCTACCCATTAACTGCTATTTTCAAAAGCCTGATGGAAATTCTTAGAACCATTGCCTTAACCATCTTATTTATATAAATGGTTTTCCCCCTACCATATTTCCTAACGTATCTCTTCTCTCTCTCTTCATTGTTTAATCCTTAAATTCTCTTCATTTAACTATTATATCTTCCATTTTTTATTTCTTCTTTTGAGTTCTTACACTAGTGAGAAAATACAATATTTACACGTGTGTATGGTTTATTTCAAGTATGAGTATAGGTGCGACTTGCATTCACTTACCTGCGCAGGCTACAAGTATATTTTTCTTTATAACTGAGTAATACTCCATTATATAAAACCACCATATCTTTTTCATTCATTTCTCACTCTATGGACAATTTGGTTGTTTCTAAGATTTAGCTATCACAAATTATGTTGCTATAAACATAGGCACACATATATCACTATGTTATGATATTTTCAGTTCTTTTGGAAAATTCTCAGAATTTTCCAAGGGGGAAACCTGGATTGAATGGGATTTCCAGTTTTTTTTGAGGAGTGTCCACATTGATTTTCACAATGATTGCACCAGTCTACATTCCCACCAGCAAAGCAGAAGGATTCCTTTCTCTCCTCTGCCTCTGCAACATTTGTTATTGGTTGATTTCTTTATGATAGCCATTCTTTCTGGCATGAGATGGTATTTCAGTATTGTTTTAATTTTCATTTCAGGGATGGCTAGTGATGTTGAAAATTTTTTCATGTATTTATGAAAAAATCTCTTTCTCTGAGAAGTGTGTGTTCATGTCAGCTGCCCATTTTTGGATTGGGTCTTTAAATTTTGGGCGCCTAATGTTTTTCAGTTCTTTATAAATTTTAGAGAGCAGACCTTTGTCTGAGTACTTATTAGTTAATGTTTTTTCCATATTTGTGGGTTGTCTTTTCACTCTGTTGGCATTTCCTTTGACATGAAGAAACTTTTCAATAAGAGGAAGTCCCATTTATTAATTCTTTCAAGTATTTCCTGTGCAGTTTGTTTATCAAATGTTTGCCCATCCCTATGTTTTCAAGATTTCCACCTACTTAGTCTTCCAGAAGATTTACAGCTTCTGTTTTAATGTTTCAATATTTAACCCATTTTGACCTAGTTTACTGCATAGTGATGAACCTGGAGCAAGATTTAGTTTTTGACATATAGAAAGCCAGGTTTACCAGCACCATTTGTTAAAGAAGCTATCTTCCAGTTAACATGTTTGGCCCTTTTGTCAAAGATAAGTAGGCTGGGTGTGTTTGTGGTTGTATTGCATCTCCTAATCTATTCCACTGAACCTCAGGTCTACTTTTTTCCAATACCATTCTGATTTTATCACTAGCTTTGTAGTATAAGTTCAACTCAGGGATTGAAATGCCTGCTGCCCTACTTTTGTTGCTCAGGATTGCATTTGCTATTCTAGGTTTGTTGTTTTGTTTTGTTCTGTTTTTTGGTTCCAAATAAATTTTAGGAATGATTTCTCTAGGTCTGTGAGGTATGTTGGTGGTATTTTGATAGGGATTGCATTAAATATTTGTAACAATTTTGGGGATCTTCACAATGCTGGTTTTTCTGATCCAGGAGGAAGGAATATCTTTCTATTTTCTGAAATCCTCTATGATTGCTTTTCAAAGAGTAGTGCACCTTTCACTGAATAGATCTTTTACTTTTTTAGTTAGATTAATTCCTACATATTTCCTTTTTTTGTGGTTCTATTGTAAAATGTATTTTCTCCAATTTCTGTCTCAGTGTGTTTGTTATCTGTGTAGAGGGATGATATTGACTTTTTAACCTGCTGTGCTACTGAATTTGTTTATTAATGGTAGGAACTTCTCAGTGGAGTTTTCTGGGTCTTCCAAGTAGAGTATAATATCATCTGCAAATAATGATAGTTTAAATTCTATACCTACTCTTATTCCTTTTATTTCTCTTTCTATGTAATGGCTCTAGCTAATGATTCCAGAACTATATTTAATAGGAGTGCTGATATGGGACATCCTTGTCTTATACCTGACCTGAGAGTATAAGATTTCAGTTTTTCCACATTTAAAATTTTATTTACAGTTGGATTGTCATAGATGGCTTTTATCACATTGAGGTAGAAACCACCTATTCCAGTGTTCTGTAGCGCTTTGATCATCAATAAGAAAGTGCTGGACTTTGTCAATGGCCTTTTCTGCCTCAATTGATATGATCGTATGTTTTTTGGATTTGGCTTTGTTGATATAGTGCATTACATTTATAGACTTGCATGCATTAAATCAGTCTTGCATCCCTACGATCAATCCTACCTGTTCATGATGTGTAATTTTCATGATTTACTGTATTGTATTTGATAGGATTTTTTGTGGATTTTTGCATTTATATTCATGAGGAAGAATGGCCTGTAGTTCTCTTTTTGGTTGAGTCTTTCTCTGGTTTTCATATGAGTATAATACTGGCCTCCAGCAATAATTTTGGGTGCACTGTTTCCTTTTAAATTTCACTGATCTGTGTGAAGTTTACTGGTGTTTTATTATGCCTCTTTTTTTCCTGTGTTTGTTTGCCCTATTTGGTGGGTTCTTTCCATTCTCATTTGTGGAGTTATTGTCATTTTGATCTCTCTCTAGTATGTATTTTAGTAGTCTGGGGTTGGCTTTGTCATAATGAGATTATTTGGTTGCTCTTCATCATGGAAGTAGTTTACTTCTCCATTGAACTTGAGAGTTTTGCAAACTATGTAAATCTGGGTTCAAAATTTGTTTACTTACAAGACTTGTAGTACTTTGCTCCATGCTCTTCTTGAGTTGATGGTTTGTTAAATGAGATCTGCCTTTAATCTGATGGGTTGTCCTTTAAATATGATCTGTTTATTTTCTCTAGTGGCTTTTAGTATATTTGTCTTGTGCTGAGTTTCTGGGATCTTGATTAATATGTCTGGGTATGTTTTCAATTAGGCTGATGTACTTGGAGTGCTATATGCCTCGGTTACCTGAATGTCAGATTGTTTTCCCACATTTTGGAAGTTTTCATTGCCAATATTCTTTTTATATCATTTGTATTGGATCCTTCTTCCTAGTGATACCTATTATGTTGTTGATGCCTATTCTGATGTCTCCTTGCATTGTCTTGAAGATTTTTGAATTACTTTTTCCTGCATCCTAGTTGCTTTTCTTACCTTTTCACTATCTGCAACAGTGTCTTCAAGATTTGAAACTCTATATTCACTTTATTCAAATGGTTTGCAAACTTGTGATTAAAGTTTTAATTTCCTATATATCTCCTGAAATCTGCTTCATGCATTCTATTTCTTTCCTATATGTCTCATTCAAGGATTCCATCTTTTTTTTATTCTTATCTATTTTTTTTATCAGTGTCTTCTTTAGAAGCATGTGGTAATTCTTTCATTATAGTTATAATTCCTTTTTTTTTTTAACTTCATAGATTGTCCCTGATCTGATTTCCTCTATACATTTCTGCAGTTTTTTTTTTTATTTCAGATGCTATTAATTCAGAGATTTCATTTATGTAATTTCCTATGTCTTCTATGCTTCTTGCGTTTGTTCTGGGTGGGGTCAGGGCCTGAGAATGTATTTTGCTCCTTATTTTTGTCATTTTGTGTAGTTCTAGCCTATGACCTTTGATGTAGCCCTTGGTGCACTTATTACCTTAGCACCTACTTATGTTCTTACCCAAGAGAGATTATTTGGTTAAGAGAGTTGCAGTTTTGTATTTATAGAACTACAGTTAACAATACTAATAATGGGTAGTAAGATTTAGCAGATGAGAAATTTTTATAACTAATGTCTTTGTATTTGAGGGCAAAAGAGCAAACATTATGACTGCATATCTAAGCAGATATGAAGTTAGAAATTTGTACTTAAATTAATTCCACTAAGTTCTGTCTGATCACCTGCCCTTGATATACATGGAATCTTCCAGGAAGAATAGTTCATCTTGGTTAACTATTGACCCCCTTCTCAATCAAGATAGCAAAAGAGGATGCTGTCATAGTTCAAACTCATTCAGGTGTTTCTGGCTTGGGTCTGGCTGCTGTACTCTGCTTCTTGCTGCTGCAGCCCATGGAAGTGAACTTGTTCTGCCCCTCTTGCAAGATGTTCAGCTCTTTGATTAGCTGTGTAAGTCTGGCCTCTGCAGGGAGTTCTGCTGCAAGTGGGGTCTGGGCATGGGCCATACATTTCTTTTATTTATTTAAAAATTATTTTAATGAGGAATATTGATGGTTCTGTTTTTGTGTGCTTGTCTTTTAGGCTATAAGTCTTTATCATATTATGATATTGCTTAATATGATATAATATATTATATATGTAAGGTATATTGTGTTCATCCTTTACCATAGACTTCCATAGATTGATATTATAATCTTCCTACAATGTAAGAACCTTATAAGAAGATAACTCATTTTTTGTTCCTGTCATTATTAGTTACAGTTCTCATAAAGAACCAAGAGGATACAAATCTACAGAGAAAGCACTTATTAGAGAAACTGGATCATGCAATTGTGGTAGATGAAAAGTTCCTTGGTGAGATACTTTCAGGCCGGAATGCTGAGCGTGGGGCACATTTCCAGCTTTAAAGATAATAATGTAACTTGGTTCAATCAGGAAAGCCTGAATATCTGGAGGCAGAGGAGGAAACACTAGTGTAGATGCTGGAGTTCAAAAGAAATGGACCCTGAAGTTCTGATGCTTAAAATAGTGGGAAAATAGCCTATCTCAGCCCTCAGAGAAGAGCCTCCAGGCTTGCTGTGCAGCCGACATTAGGTGCACCTCGATGGGGAAGCAGACTTTGACACCCGATCAACTCTTTCTCCACTGCTACTTTCTGGAAATATCCTTACAGGCACACCCAAAATGATGTTTAACCAGGTGTGACATTTAAATTGAATTGTCAGATTGATTGGCTTGAGAGCCATCCAGGGATTAGTAAAGCACACTGCTGGATATTTCTGGGTGGGCTGTGAAGGAATTACCTTGTGTATTTTATCTGGTCTTGTTTTCCAGCCCTGTTCCCCTGCTCTGCTTCCTGGCTGTCATGAACTAAGCATCTTGGTCCCACAACTCCTTTCCACCATGTTATTCTTGCCTTGGAGTTAGGCAGTCATGGAATAGATACTCCAGTATAAGCCCAGTTACACCTTTTCTCCTTTAAATTGTGGGTTTTAGGTGGGTAGTCCAGTTAGGGCGACACATAAAATCACCTATCATACTGTATTTTGTGTGTGTGTGTGGTTTTTTTTTTTTTTTGAATTGCATACTTTTCTTGTGACCAGTGTTACAAAATCCAAAATCCATTGCTGTTATTTTTATCTCAATCACTTAAATAAGATTTAAAGAGATTTAGTGAGTAATAAATATTTAAGCAAAATTTGATTGATTCATATAATAACCTTGTCTAGTGATGTCCACTTCTTAATGCAGAGTCAGATTTCTAGAAATGGCTATTTACATTTTCCTTAAATGTTAACCTCCACTATGCCTTTTAATGCTATCTGCTCTGGCTGAATTCCTTCAGCTTTCTTAGTCTGAATAAGTGTCTATTTTTGCTGCTCATTTTGAGTTATGACTTTTGTTGCATGTAAAAGGCTAGGTGGGTGAAACCTGTAAGATTTTGCTTTACTATCTTCTCATTTTGCTGTTTCCAACAAGGAATCTGTTGTCACTGATTCTTTCTCTTTCTTTCTTTCTTTCTTTCTTTCTTTCTTTCTTTCTTTCTTTCTTTCTTTCTTTCTTTCTTTCTTTCTTTCTCTGTACTTTAATTTTTTCTTGTAGTTTAAAGTTTTCATGGTTTGTCTATTTTTAAATTTTCTTTTTATCATGGATATGGGTTTCAGGCAGTTTGGTGAAGCTTCCTCTCTGCATGTGCATGCATTTGTAGTGGTACAACTTTGTTATAAACAAGATAAAAGCAAGAAAATGAAACATTAAGGGATGGCAAGATTGCGGGGTGGACTAAGCACCTGCTTAAGTAAGTGCAGGACCCGGCTTCCAATTCCAGCTCCACAGGCTGTGTCACCCTCACCCCCTGGGCACTTTGAGCTGACACCAAGACTTGGCATTGTGGTGCTTGCCTATAATCACAGCAGTGGGATGCAGAAAACAGGAGGAAATCTATGAGTCTGAGCTGTATACTGAGACCCTATGCAAAATACATTTAAAAAGAAAGAAGGAGATGAAAAGAAGAAGAAGAAGAGGAAGAAGAAGAAGAGGAAAAATGAGACATTGAAGTTGGTAGAGAGCAAAAAGAAGCGAGTGGCCCCTCAGTAAGCAGCCATTAAGGGCAGCTACTGAGATATAGATATTCGTGGCATTAGCAGGTTTTCATCTTAAGAAATAAAAATGCAAAGGATAATTAGGGAATTTAGAAGCTTGCCGTTGCTTCTGGTTCAGTCACACATAAGCCCATGATTACTAAATAAGAGAAGTTGGATTTATATGAAGGTATATTTAAATCAAGTATCTCTTTAAACACTTTATTGCACTAAGCATGGAAAGAGTTGAGCTTAAAAATTGGACATTAGCCGGGCGTGGTGGCGCATGCCTGTAATCCCAGCACTCGGGAGGCTGAGGCAGGAGGATTGTTGTGAGTTCGAGACCAGCCTGAGCTACAAAGAGAGCTTAAGGCCAGCCTGAACTGTATAGTGAGACCCTGTCTCAAAAAGACAAAAAAAAAAAAAAAAAAAAAAAAAAAAAAAAAAAAAAAAAAAAAAAAAAAAAAAAAAAAAAAAAAAAAAAAAAAAAAAAAAATTGGACATTCTTCTTTTATCTTACATAGGAAGAAATGAAAAGAATATAAATAATTAAGAAAGATATCTTTCTGACTAAGCAGAGAAAAAGAAAAGCTTATATCAGATAGTCCTATTTTGTCTATAGACAGGAATCCTGCCATTATATTCCTAGGACACTGGAGAAAGAGATAAAATTTTAGATTAAGTATTACAAGTAAAAAGATTATTAAATAGAAATAAGTAAAGAAATGATGTTTGTTCAAGTTTTAAATTTTTGAAGTTTTACATTTTTGTGTTATTGTATAATGAATCATACAGAGTTCTTAGTAAAATGAACACTGCTGACTCTAAATGGAAAATAGGTAAGAACAAAATTTGTGTGTAATATTTGGCTCTAATTTAATTTTTGAGGATTCACTTCTTCGATTATACCAGGAAATATTCAGAAAGAGACTGAATTTTCTGTAGCTATTAAACTCACAATCTTCTAGAAAAATAACAGATACATATCTACTTATTTTCACCTCGGTATGCATGCAATTCCCTAAAATCCAATAACTTTTTCTTAAATTTTTTTTCTGAATCCACATAAATTAATGATAGTCTAATAAAAGTGAACTTATCATAAGTATTTGAAAATCAAAGGACAGTTGCATTGAAAAAACAGGCATGATGTTTTTGCTCCTATTCATAAAGACCAGTGATTGTTAAAAAGGTTTTTAAATCAGTAGTTTAAATAAATACATATAAAATCGGCACAATGAGCACTAAAGCAAGCTATTCTGAGAAAATTTATCCATAAATTAAATGGAATGAAGAATGTATTGGAACAGGTGATGATAATTCTTCTTTGTGTTGCAAAATCAGATTTTGAAAAAAGTTAATACTGGAACATGTACTACGGGATGAGAGCTCTAGGCCTGCTTGGCCAGAGAGACCTTTCCCAGCAATCCCCTTTCCCAGCGATCCTCAATTCTATCCTGGGGCCCCAGGCACAGCACAGCTCGGCCAGGAGCCAACAGAGGGAAACCACTGGAGCTGCAGCAAAAAGGAACTGAACACAACAGCTAGATCCAGGCCAGACATAATTGGATAATCTCAAACTTAATAGACCAGCTCCCAAATCTCATTACACACTGAGGTTATAGCTGCACCAAAGCTCTACACCAAAGGTCAGAGGTCAGTGCTATTCAAAATGACAAAGACAAGGAGAAAAATGCAACCTCAGGCCTCGAGTCCACCAGTAAGTGCAGAGGACACTAGCTCAGCTAAAATGAATAAAATAACAGATACAGAAGCAAAGGAACAGCAGAAGAAAGGTATAGAGGAACTCAGACGAGAATTAATTTCTCAAATAAAAAAAGAAATATCTGAATACATAGCATCTGAAATAAAGAATGAAATCCAGAAACATTGGGGGAAAAACCAATGCTTACCCAGAACAAGTGCAGAGAGCACTATTCCAGCTGAAACATATGAATTAACAGCATCTGAAGCAAAGAAACAACAGCAGAAAGGTCAAGAGGAACTCAAAGCAGAAATAATTTCTGAAATCAAAAAAGAATTCTTTGAAAAAAAGAATTATTTGAAATCATAGCATCTGAAATACAGAAATAAGTCAGGAAATATACAGAGGAAAACCAACTTGGAAGAAACTCAGCAGAAAAAGAATTAATAGCTACCTCTAAAGAGGGCATGGATAAAAAAAAGAAATTGAGGAGATCAGAAATATGACAGATTCCTTGAATGAGCAATACAGAAAAGAAGTAGAATGCATGAAACAGAGTCAAAGAGATATAGAAGAACTAAAAATATCAATCACGAGTCTAAATAACCATTTGAATGAAAGCGAAGACAGAATTTCAGAGTTTGAAGACACTGGTGTACCTAGTGAAAAGGTGAGAAAGGATCTCTTAAAAACAACGAGGATTCAGGAAAAAAATAGTTCATGACCTTCAAGATGATGCCAGGATGAACAATGTGAGATTAATTGGCATCAATGAGAATGAAGGAGTCAATACAAATGACATAAAAAGAATTTGGAGAGAAGTAATCACAGAAAACTTTCCAAATATGAGGAAACAACCCAACATTCAGGAAACCGAAGCATACAGAACACCTAATAACTGCAACTCAAGTAAAAACACACTGAGACATATAATAGTCCAGATCCCAGAAATCTAACACAAGAGAAATATACTGAAAGCTGCTAGAGAGAAGAAGCAGATCACACTCAAAGGAAAACCCATCAGAATTACACCCGACTTCTCTACACAAACAATGAAGGCAAGGACAAGATGGAGCAGAGTTCCTCAAGTCCTGCATGAAAACAAATTCCAGCCCAGACTATCATACCCTTCAAAACTCTCAAGTTTGAAGGAGAAGTGAAATAATTTCAAGACAAAGAACAACTAAAGAATTTCATGATGACAAAGCCATATCTTCTCAGGCTACTGAAAGGGGTTCTAGAGAGAGACCACAAGGACCAGAACTCCACAGAACAGAATGAAATGAACCCACTAAACAGGATAGACGATTAAGCACAGGATACAAAGGAGTAAACAACATCAGGTAAATATCCTGACGAACACAAGTAAGCACATATCAATTATAATCCATCAGCGTAAATGGATTCAATTCACCAATTAAGAGAAATAAATTGGCACGGTGGATTAGGAAAGAAAATGCAACCATATGCTGTATAGAAGAAATACACTTAACTCAAAAGGACATTCATAGGCTCAAAGTCAAAGGATGGAAAACAATACTACATGCCCCAGCACCTCAGAAAAAAGCAGGAGTAGCAGTTCTGTTCTCAGACAGTCTCAACTTCAAACAAGAATGATCAAATGAGAAAAGAAAGCTACTATATATTGGTTAGGGGAAAAATTCAGGAGCAAGACGTAACACTCATAAATATCTATGCACCAAACACATGAGCACCCAACTATGTAAGAAAAATCTTAATAGACATGAAAAACCTAATATCCAAGACCACAATCTTAATAGGAGACCTTAACACCCCCTTATCTAAACAAAGATAGATCAACCAGACAAAAAATTAGTGAGGAAGTAGCAGAACTGAACCAGACCTTGGAACAAATAGACAGTGGACATATACAGAATGTTCCACCCAACCATAGCTGAACACACATTTTTTTCCAGTTACACGCAGGTCATTTTCCAAAATCCCATTTAAGGCGGCTCTCCCCCAGTGGGAATTTTCCCAGAGGAACTGAAAATATTATATCATAGTGATATATATGTACCTATGTTTATAGCAGCACAGTTTGTGATAGCAAAATCTTGGAAACAACGAAGATGTCTGTCACATTGAAAAAGATTTAATATTTCTATATAATGGAACTAAAGAGAATGACAAACTTGAAGCATTTATACTGAAGTGGATGTCACTTGAACATATACTCATAAGTGCAATAAACCATACACACATGTGAAAATATTGTATAGTTTCCCTAGTATAAGAAGTCAAAATAAAAAATACATATAGAGATGTACAAGAACAACTAAAAAGAATTGAGCCAGATAATTAGGGCAAACTGAATAGCATGTGCTACAGGGCAATAATCAGATTTTCTTCTGGATGATTGAAAACCTAAATTCAGAGATCAAAATTGGAAAAATCAAAGAGCTGCAAGGCCAGCCAACATATTGGCCCTAGCCTTTCAAGGTCTGCGAAGACTCAGAACATAGGAGATCCTGTACTGTAACATCATGAAACTCAGTTGTGCCCCAAATTTTCTGAACAAGAAGATTATGGAGCCACAGAGGAAAGAGATTGATGATCTATAGTGTGCCTGGGGAGAGTCACGTGGAGAGAAAACTTTCTCAAAAGGTCTCACAGAGAGCAAACTGGTCAAACATTGGGTGTGACTCATCCACATGGATGACACGGACAAAGGATCTGCAGATTAAGGTACAGGATTACAAGATAAACCTTGAAGGGACTTCACTGACCTCAACAGAAACAAAACCTACATCTTTTGGTATATAGGGCTTGATCTATCTTGGTCTTAACCTTCCAGCAGATAAATATAAAAATAAGGTATATAACACAGTGCCATAATAATAAGTTGAGCTGTAAATGGCTATAGTCAACAACTTCTTCAAATAAGTCACGATTATTGTGGAATACTGGACTATGTTGGATTGAGTTGCTGAGTTCAGACACCTAACTCAGCAACTCAATCCAACATAATTGGTTTAATGACAATGGAGTACTCATCTTTGTCAGGAATGACGAAAAAAATGGGTATGCAAAGGAAAAATTATGATGTGTGTATATGAACAGTAAAGTGCCTCTACATAATTCTGTGAGAAGTGGGATTTACACTGGTGGTGGTTGGACAGGATATTATTTCGTCCTCTAGTACTATGAACAACCACTAGGAAGATAACAAGGTAGAAAGTGTTAATTATTGAATCTGTGATATAATTCAGCTATAAAAAATAAAATAAGTGTATAGCTACACTCTCTTAATTCACAAATTAGAGACATCTGCTATAATACTGTGTGTAAATATAATATCATGTTTGCACCTTGTACAGTACCAAGACATTACAAAAACAGTGTCCAATTTATTAAATTATTGAATCTGTCCTGATGATTTGTCTTGAAACTGTCGCTTTTCTATTTGTTCTTCAATTAAAGAAAGAAAGAAAGAAAGAAAGAAAGAAGGAAGGAAAGAAAGAAAGAAAGAAAGAAAGAAAGAAAGAAAGAAAGAAAGAAAGAAAGAAAGGAAGGAAGGAAGAAACTACAGGACTAGAAAGGGAGAAATACTGTTACATGTAATGTGGATAGAAATAGAAAAGATAAAAGAAAATGTAAATAAAGTCTTCACAGATGATCTGTCATGTGAGTGCTGCCATAGAGGATAATTAGAATTAGTTAGAATTATTTATAGAGATAGAATAATGCAAAAGTAGTAATTAATAGTTGCATGACAATCAGTATACATCAGAGACTTCCCATCTGCTTTAGACATAATGTCATTGTCATTTTTGTAGAAATGAGAAAATTGAGATTTAGGAAAATTAAGTAATTTGTACAAATTTTCACAGCTAATAAGTAAGGATACTGGGGTTCAACCATTAAACATAAAATATGTTCTGCTAGAATGTTCTCAAAGGAAAACGTCTCCAGCAATTAGGCATAAAGGGTGAATATCAAATAACAACCTGAGAGTAAGATGCATATAATTATTTCTAGATTATCTGATTTCACACAAGAATCCCAGTTTATTTTAGTTTCGAGTTGTTTGTTTTCTCTCATTTGAATGCAGAACATGTGCAATTCAGTAGTATTTGTCTGACAAATATTTATCCTGCATTTATATATGTTCCCAATTATTTTTTGAGGAACTGAAAATTTAAGAAAGAATAAAAGTTTAGTTTTTTTTTTTAAACTAGGAACAGACAATAAATGAATATATAAATAAACATAATCAATGGAGGTAATTTTGGTATAAAAAATAATAGAAGCAACAGAGCAATGAGAGC
This sequence comes from Ctenomys sociabilis, assembly GCA_004027165.1. NCBI lineage: Eukaryota > Metazoa > Chordata > Mammalia > Rodentia > Ctenomyidae > Ctenomys > Ctenomys sociabilis. Next base: position 32,396 of record PVKA01012852.1, read on the forward strand.
TATGTGAAGTGAAAGGGGAGCCCTGGTTTTCTGAGACTGTGCAAAAAGATAAGACAAAGGGAGCAGTTCATTCCATGTGCATAAGGGACACTGTGGTGGAAATCAGCTAAGCTCAGGCAAAGTGATTAGGAAACAAGCTGGTGCTGCAAGCACTGGAAAGAGAGGAAGAATGGAAGGAGAAGAAGCAGAATCTTTTACATCATGCAGAGCCTGAAGTCTACAGAAAGGAGTTCAGTGTGTTTAGTAATTCTGATGGGAAAGCTCTGGAAAAGTGTTATCTTGTGTGTGGTTGTGGGTCAACTTTTCAAACAGCATGGAAGTATGCACTGATTTCATGAAATCCATGTAAACTGCTTTTCTTAAGGCATAAAATTTTCTTTCTAGAACTTTCTGTTTATGAATATTTGGGGAATGTAAGGCAACTGGAATTCCATTATAATCAGCACACAGAACCACAAGAATCCAACATAAAATTTAGTAGGTTATCCAAGCACTGAAAGTCTCCAGCAGAGAATCTAACAAGAGAACCATGTGCAGTGATAAAGATGTGTGTACTTCCGGAAATGTAGACTTTAAGTATATTGTGTGCACACCGATTCATGGATTCATAATGTTGGAGCTCCATTGGAGCTAAGTGATCATCTCATTTTATAAATGAAGAATTTGGAACCCTGCCAAGTTATTCACTTGTCCTGGGTCATAAAACTCATTAAGCGGAGTCAGAGTGAAATTATTCCTGTAAGTGTGATGCTGAAGAAGGGAAATTGAAGAAAAAAAAAAAAGTCTCTTCTTATTCATTGACTTTGCCAAAGCATTTCATTCTCTGCTGTAGTAATTCATTCAGGTTGAAGCCAGTGGTTTGTGCAACAGGGCGATGGTTATCTCATCACTGAAAAGGTCCTTCTTACCCCTTCCTGCCCAAGGGGGCTGAGTATCCTATTTGTTTACTCACTTCAAACTGGAGATACACGAAGATGACCAGTGCTAAACTCTTTTACCCTGTGTTATCTTTTCCTTTTTATCCTCTGTCTTGTGTTGCTAAAAGTATGCAAATATAGTCTGAAGTGTTTCTCCCAGCTCCGTTATGTAGTTCTTACTTTATTCTAGAAATTTTCTGCATCCCCAATATGGGTGCCTACAGGGTTTCACTGCATGGTTCCCTGTCAATTTAGGGAAGACAAAGTAGGAGACAGAAAAAAAACCCTGAGCAATGAGCATGAGGAAGGCCATAGGTGAGTATGTGCTTACTCAGTGACTACAGATAGCAATTCTGAGGATGACTTTCAGCTTCCCAGGGAAGTCAGCTCTACTGTTCCCAATCATAACCATCATAGTGGCATTCCTGTGAACTGGCCTTCACTCCTTGTTTTATTCATCACAGTTCCCTAGTTTTTTCTCTTCAATTTTTTTCCACAGAGAAGGCAGCCTCTTACTTATGACTTGTTATTTATGTCTTATTTGTTACTATGACTTATTTGACACTTAGTAAGACCTCTTCCAATTATTTACACAGCTTTGCCTCACTATTCATTTTAGCAGACTGAAAAAACTATTCTATAGTTGGCATGAAATATGTTTTCTTTTTTTATGTTATAAAATTTATTTGTGTAAGCATCCAGACACTTGTAGGTGGGCTAGGAGGGCAAGATGATATGCAGAGTCCACTACAAGGTGCAATGGAAATCGTGTTGGGGAGGACACGACGTCAGGCAGTGGCACGGATCCAAACAGGTGAGATGAGAGCGCATCATCTGGGAAAGACCTAAAATAATAATTTAAAGCTTCATGAGGCAACACATGACCCAATTTACAGACTATGAAATAGTACCATCAGTGAGAAAGGAAATCAACTTCTACATGTACCAAAGGGTATAGGGAAAATGAGGAAAATTTGCATTTGTTGAGGTACAAATAGGAGTGTTCCACAAGAGGAGCATTAATTATTATTAATGGCAAACCCTGCAAATATAAAATAAAATCCAAATCACTGGTAATCGAATTCAAAATTTATATGTAATAAAGGCAAGGCAGTAAGACTCAAGTTATGGCCTGTCGAACCTTTACTCCACAGACACTATCTACAGAAGCACCTGGCCAGTGAGTGCTCGGTGACCCCTGTGCGTGTCAGAGGGCTCTGTAAAAACGAGCAATATACAAATCTGTACACCCATCCACCAGGGCGTGCCTCAGTCCCCTGGGAGAGACTGACATGGAAAGCAAGACACCTGAGGTTTCATGTCTTCAGTTGCCTGATCAGAATCCCAAATATACATTTCAGGGTTGGATTTTTGTTTTTAAAGATACTTTCCTTGAATATGTGCACTACAGTTAAAATTAAAAAAATAGTAAAAAAATAAAACAACTACTTGAAGGACGTGAGGAAGCTCCGCGTCCTGGTTGTGGCCCTGGTCACACCATCGGCAAAGGCTCTCGCTGACTTTTAAAAAGAGGGAAGATGAAGAAAACAGGAAAAACAAGACCCGAACACCAAAGGAATTTCAGTGGGACGATGTGCTTCCACCACTTAGAGAGTATCTGCAGCCGCTGCACCAACTGGGCCACCATGGTGTCCGAGATGCCGGGGCAGGCCTCTTCTGCCAGGTAGACGGCGCCACGCAGCTCTTCAGAATTGTCGATAAACACTGAGAGAAAGGCCTCTTTGGGATGTCTTTCATCTTACTTCTTTCCAACTCCGAGGGTGGAAGGGAGATGGGAGGTGACGTTACAGAGACAGGAAAGAAGGAGATAAAAAGGAATAAAGTGGCAGAAAGATATGAAGAAGAGATCCTATGCCTGGCGAAACAAGAATATTTTTAACATGGGCAATGGAAAGTTTTACACAGATTTCTGAAAAAAGAGTGACAGTTACTCTTAATTTCCAACTTGATTGTGTTAGAGAGTTCCTGGACAAGTGATAGGCTACTGGGGGCTCTAAACTTATCAGTGAATTAATCCACTGATACTCAGCTAAATGCGGTGTTAGGAGACGGGGCCCAGTTGGAGGAGCGGGCTGCTCTAGGCTGTGCCTCTGGGGACTACACTTTCCTGCTGGTGCTCTTCCTGTACCGGCATGAAGTGAACAGCTTTACTCAACTATGCCCTTCTGCATAATGGTTCATCTGAAACTGTGAGCCTTTCCTTTAATTAAACTTAATTAATTAATTAATTTTTGTGTCTGGTCGGGGTGGGGCTGGTGTGGCATGTGATGCCAGGGACTGAACCGCGCACTTTGTTCAGTATATGGGCAGTTGCCGAAGCTTGCCTGTGCAGGTGCCGAAGCTTGCCTGTGCAGGTGCTTTAGGTCACTGAGCTATCTCGCCAGCGCCCAGCCTCTCCATTACATTGTATTTTACTCTGGCAATGGAAATGTGACCAGTACAATACTACATATTCAACTCTAGCAGTTTATAATTCAATAAGCAGTGAGAAAATATTTGTTAATAACTAATGTTTACATGACCTGATCAGTTATCTACCGTTTTGCACATATGTTTGTTTCTAAAGATAGTTACCCATACGCTACTTCCCAAGAACATGAGTTAGGGTAATATTTGTAAAATAAGCTAAATCTTTGAATTTTCTACAGTAATGACAGAACCTAATACATTTTATTCATAATAAAACATAAGGTCTAGATTTTCTGCTAATTTTAAATCAAATTCACCATGGAAATTTAAACTGGATGTTTTTGTGTGTGACTTTGAAGTATATATATATATATATATATATATATATATATATATATGCTTTGAAGATTTTGTGAGTCACTATTCCTGCAGAGACTCCAAACCATTAAGAGATATGTGATGTGCATGAACATACACAGAAAAACAGATACGCACACAAAGAGGTTTATTTCAAGGAACTAGGGTATGCAGCTGTGAGGTATGGTTGAATGAGACTGAAATTCATAAAGCAGGCTCACAGACCAGGATGATTTAAGCAGGATCAGACACAGTTGAAAGGTAGGATTTCTTTCTCAGGGCAATTTCAATCCTGCTTTAGGATTGAATACACACAATAGAAATTTAAAACCAACTGATGTTATCAAGTGCATCTACAAAATACTTACATAGCAATTCCTTAGGTTTGATTTATATTTCTGAGTACTATATGCTAGCCAAATTGATGCATAAAGCAAAAGTATCATCATAATTGACTCATATTCACTATTAGAATTTCACCTATTTCCATAGGAGTATAATCTGGAAGGTGAGCTGACAGAAATTCCAAGGTATCTAGTAGAGTATTTCTTTGAAGTCCTGGACAATGATTACATGTAGGAGGAAAGTGTTAGACTTTAAATATAAAATTTCATCCAAAGACATATATTCAAGAGATGGTCCTCAGTGTAGCAATGGTCAGAAGCAGAGACTTGTGGAAATGTGTGCAACCTCACCAATGGATGAATCCATTGCTGACTTCATAGTTGAGTGGGCTACTTAGGGGGCACCTGGAGCCAGCAGGTCACAGGGGCACACCTGTGAGGGAAACCTCCTATCACCAACCCTCCACTCCTGACCCTTTCTGCATCCTGGCTGCCGTAGGAGAGCAGCTTTGCCCCTGCAAGCTTTCTGCTGTGATCTTTCTTTTTTGGAACCAGCTGACTGTGAACAGAAACCAATTAAACCATCAATCAAGGTAAACCTTTAAATTATGTATGTTAGGTGTTTTGTTCTAGTGGTGGCAAAACTGACTAACATAAAAAAAAGTAGCTTATAAGTTAAGATAAAATTCCTATTGTGTTTTAAAGATTTGGTGTTCTCCAATTGCAAATACCTCAATTTGCATAATTTTAACTCACAGTACACTATTTGAATGGTTTCTATATGGAGACTGACTTGTCTTTTTATTTTTTCCCCACTTATTTTTTTTCTCTCTTGCTCATGGTACTAACTCCCATCCTCTATGCCAAGAGATAATTAATGTACTTAGCATACATAGAATATTTGGTATGCATGCCTCCCTTAAAAAGGAAATGTTATTTTATATGCAAGCATGTGTTGAATTATGCTATATATTTCCTTCCATTTTCTATTTTCGTTCCTCAGTACTAGGTGCCTTGGAATTCTATTCAGGATTCTATTTAAGTTCCATGCTTCACGCTGCTATGCAGTATTTCATTTTTTGCATCCACCACATTTCATTTAGCAGGTTTTCAACATTTAAGTTACTTTTGAGTTGTCAGTAACACATGAAAAATTAGAGCAGTAGAAATATATTATGAATATATTATATAATATTTTATGCTAACCTAATAAGTAAAAATACCATATGTCCCTATATATAGATAAAAATCTAATGGTCACTTTGGTTAACAACACTAGAGTGTGATGTGTAGCTGTAAAAATATATATTTTTAATATTTATACAATTATGGTTACAAATAAAATTGGATTGCATTTTTACTGCAGTTTAATAATGGTTTTGACATCAAATTTATGCAAACAAAATGAACTAATTCAACAGGTTATCTTTTTTTATACTTTCATTGTTATGCATACAGTTAAGGTCAAGGTCCTTTCAGGGGAGAATGGAAGAGATTTTGCATGCTTGTTTGTTTGTTTTGCTTAATTTTATCCTCATAGCTCAACTGTTTAGTGCTTTTCATGCCTTTAAGGCTTATATTTACTCTGTAAGACTTCGATTGCTAATATATTTTCCAGAAATGTATCAATTTCATCTGGGCTATTGCTAACAAATTGGTTCCATATTTTCCTTTATTATTGCATTAATACAACCTAAATGTACAATTATTCTCCCCTTTCTTTTTTTTTTTTCTTTTTTTTTTTTTTTTGGTGGAACCAGGGATTGAACTCAGGCTCTTGAGTTTGGCAGGCAAGCACTTATTCTACCAAGTCATCTCCCTGCCCCTCTATTTTTTAAAATATATTTAGTGTAGGGTCCACAAGGTCTCACCACCCAGATCAAACTCATAGTGATCCTTCCTGTTTTTCAGCCTTCCAAGAGATGGGATTAATATTTTAATGCATGCCACCATTCCTAGTCTCACTCACTGTCTCAGCATGCCCAGGGGTGGGTGGACACAGCAGGCCTAGGACAGTAGCCCTGGCCCTGCTTCTGCCTAAGCAGGCACTTTAAATCTCAGATCTATCTGGTCGGCCCTCGTTCTCCACTTCTTAAAATTTTATCTTGCTCCATATTCCCAGACATTTGGTCATCTTAATGAACTTTTCTTAGGTTTAAAAAGAAGATTTCAAAGGTTCTTACACTAGAGCAACAATATGATGTTTACACATGGGAGTCTGATTTACTTCACTTACAACTACGGTCTCTAGTTGCATCTATTTAGTTATAAAGGCTTTTGACCCTATATATTATGAATTTATTAGTTCCTACAACTCTCAAAACCTTGCTAAAGGTCTTGCTAGGTTTTTCTAGTTTTTGATGTGAATTATATATTTTTGAAATTTCTTGCTTTTGTCAGTAAGTATACTTACAGCTGTGTATCAGTCTATAAACATTTCTTTAGAGCACTCATAAATATTTTCATGCTATGTATCAAGGACAATTGCTTCTATATATGCATTCCTTTAACATACTGTTTAACACAATTGTTAATTAGCAATATGTTATGAAATCGTAGATGTGTATGCCTTTATTTTTTAGCTATTGTTTAAATATTAATTTCTGACTTAAATGTATTTAAGGAAGAACTTCTAGCTCATCCTTAGACATTTGTTGCAATAATTCTAAAAATAATAAAAGATATATAGAGAGCTTCACTTTTGCAAAAAGTGGGACCTTAAATTGCTGAGTTGCAAAAATAATATCCAGAAGTCAGAATTCATATATAAAAAATGCCTAGTGAATGTTTAATTTTTCCTTACCTTGCTTAGCTTTGTATCTGTTTTTGTTTTTTGATTTTTCACTCAATTAGCCTAAAGATTCTAGATCTCACACTAAACTCAAACTTGTGTGAATAAAAGCTTAGTTACATTCTGATTCTTTTTTTTTTCTTTTGGTGGAACCAGGGATTAAAATCAGGCCCTTGCACTTGCCAGGAATGTGCTTATTCTAACATTCTGATTCTTGTGACCTCCCTATGCACATAACTAATCTCTGGTTGTATCTTTTCCATCACTGAAAAAACTACTGTCACAATTTGGATGATTCCTAGACTCCAGTGTCTCCACATCATTCCCTAAATGCATATTTTCATCATTCTTGTTGAAATTATATATGCCAGTCATTATCATGGTTTTTTTAACATTAAACAATAAATGATAGCTTCCTTTCACAGGTGGCAACTTTTTAGGTGCAGGTTGTTTTTCTTTTCTTTTTCCATAATTTTATTGAGGAACAAATAGCAATTAGACATATTCAAATCAAATGAATAGGAAAGATTCAATAATTAATACACTGCAAATTGTTTTCTTAGTAGTTATTTGTTGTACAAAGTGCAGATATGATATTTTATTTACAAACAGTATTTGAGCAGAACCCTCTATTCATTGAATTAAGAGAATGTAGCTGTATACATATTTTTTTTCAAAGCTGATTTATAGGACAGTTTCAATAATTAATACTTTTTACATTGTTATCTTCCCAGTGGTTATTCATAGTACAAGAAGTGGACAGGATATCCTGTCCAAACACTATTAGTGCAAATAATTCTTCTCATAAAATTACACAAAAGTAGCTGCATATTTATCCTAACTGTTCTGTATATACAAATACAGAATGGTCCTTCCTTTGCATCCCCTTTTTCTGTTTAGTCCTGTCAGAGATGGGTATTCTATTGGCATTCAATTATTGTAGGTGGTTGAATTCAGTAAACAACTCCAACACAGTCCAGCAGCCCACAATTGTAGTGGATTATTCTCAGAAGGTGTTGACTTGAGCCATTTACAGTTCAGCATATTAATATGGCTTTACTTTATATACCTTGTTTTGATACTTTTCTGCTGGATGGTTAGGATGAAGATAATGCAAGAACTATATAATAAATGTAATTTTCATATCTGACAAGGTCAGTCAGGTACCCTCAGGGTTTATCCTGTAACCCTGTACCACACTTTGTAGGTCCTTTGTCAGTGTCAGCCATGTGGATGAGTCACGGCAGTTGCTTGACCAATTTGCTCTCTGTGAAAGCCTGAGAGAAAGTTTTCTGTCCATGTGACTCTCCTTAGGCACACTCTACATCATCAATTGCATTCCTCTGTGGCTCCTTAATCTCCTTGATTAGAAAATTTGGGGCACAACTGAGTTCCATGGGAACATGGCAGTCTTAGAATGAGAGAAGTGAGGGTTGCAGCATCAGTCCAAAATCAAGAGGCCGAATGTTCCCTGGAGAACTTTTGATGTGAGTCTGTTGGAAGACTTCAGAAACTGGAGACAGATGTCTAGAAAAGGAGGACAGCAAAAGATGCACCTGCTCAAACAGACTGGAGCTCTTCAGAAATGGCCACTCTTCCTGTTCTCCATCTTTTATTTGATGTGGGATACATGCCCACTGGTTGGTGCTGTGCATCCCTAGGGCTGACCTTTTCTTCTCAGTTTGCTGGTCTATAGGTCAACTATTTTCTGAGACTATACCACAGAACTACTCAGTATTGTTTTACTAATCTGGTAGGCATTTCTTCACTCAGGTTGATATATGATACTTAATTGTGTCAAAATCGACTGAAACAGACTAATACTAAAAACATGGTCTAAAGAATCCACTTTGAAAAGCCCTACTATATTCAGTTATTGATAGTTTCTGAATATTAGTTTTGTAAAAATTGTATTCTGTTCCCTGCTGACTGACTCTGGATGTCTTAGCATTGCCTCTCATGTAGCTTCGCTAATTCTTCTTAAAACCTGATGCCCGTGGAGTCATGTCTGTGTCGGTATTTTGGACTAGTGACAGTTTGTGCTGCAGGTGTTAGTCATTGAGGACAAACCCAAAAGTAATAGCTTTCCTGATGCTTATGCAATATGAGTCTTAAGTTCCTGAAAGTTCTGTCATAAAGACGTGATCCTTTTCATGGTGCTATTGGGAAGTGGTGGAGACCTCGGGCAGGGGTGACCTACTGGGATATCATTAAATCATCAGGAATGTGGCATGCAAGAGGATTGTGTGGCCCTGGTTCCCTCCTCACTTTACTATGCTTCCCAGCTATTAGGGAAACAATATTGCTTGGTCATTAACTCTGCTCTGCTGGACTAACATGCCCAACCAGTGAGCCCAACCTGTCATGGACTGAAGCTTCCTAAATTGTAAATGAATAAGTATTTTTTTTCATGTTTATGAGTTAATTATTATGACTACTTATAATAGCAAAGCAAAGGTGACTAACATATTCTCTTCCCTCTACGTATTCTACCTAAGAGCTTAACAAAAATTTGAAAGACTGGACAGACCCTGATATATGCCAGCTCATTTCACTGCAAGATGGCATTTATCATCCAGAAAATAGCTATGGTTTGACCAATAGATGTGATGGCATATATTTTCTAAGGCTCTGTTGTCTTTCCCTTACGAAAGGTAAAATATGAAAACATATATTTTATATAACCAGCAAGAAATTAGGGGTGTTGCTGAACCTGAAGCCCAGTTGGCCCAATTGCATGGTTTGGCTGTTTCTAGGCTTTTCAAAAGATGTTTTTACAAACCTGGAACATATGGTAGGTTTCTCTTTGTGTTACCCCAGGAGATGAAAACAAAAATTTCACACTGGATCCAGGAGGGTAGTCCAAATAGCACCCCGCTCTCTATAGTATTTCTCAGCCTTTGTGCTGAGGACTCTATTCTTCCTCTGCTGGCTTGCCACTCATTTCACTCTCATTTCTGCTTGCAATATGCTTGCATGTGTAATTTTGTCTAACAAATGTTTCTTGGATAACCCAGAGTCATATGATCTGTCATCGAATTGCTTGTAATTTTAATAATGTTTCTGGCACATTCTAATATGTGTGTGTGTATGAATACGATGATACACATTTGATGATACATGTCACGTTAAGGTATTGCAAAACAACTCATTTAGCAGAATGACATTCATGTGACAAAGAACTCACAGTTTTATGATTAAATATTATAATATGATAGCTAGAAGAAAGATGACATGTATCATAAAGATTGCCTCTTTGGAGCATGGCAGAGAGCAAGTTTTTTTTTCATGTTTTATGTCTCTTTATGATGTTCAAAGTTTTATAACTGATGCAATATATCCATAATAAACCTAAAAAAGATATTATTTGTCTTTGAAAACAAGAATACCCAATGAATAAATTAAATCTTCCTGTCACAGACACATTAGTGAAGAAAGTGAAAAATTAAAATCATCTTAAGACTAAACTGAGGCAAGCTGTAAACCTTCCTATCAATTTCTGCTTTTCTCTTTTTCCTGATATTTCTTAATATATGTAGATGGATTTATTAGCAGGCATCTAATTGTAGTGTTCTGTTAATTTGTTTGCATCAGAATCAAATAAAAGATTATTTCAGAATTTCAGTTTTTAATTTTAAAATTAATCTGGGCTCTGGAACTTAGGTTGATCAATCATAATGTTAATATTCTTGTCTTTCCAGTGTACTTTTTAAAGGGATGTACAAAGTCCTCTTATACATAGAGGCATATCAAAGATTAAAACTTTTAAGAACAGAGAACAGGAAAATCTCTAAAAAGAGTTTTAAATTTTTTTCATAATTTACAAGGACAAATACTTTTTAAATCTTCCACAAATTGGATTCATTTCCCCTAATGGCATTATCACCAGCAATATTTCTAAGAGATTAACATCTCCAATGACAGGGCTTTTAATCCCATTACTTGATGTCTTGCTATGAAGCCTCCCACATGTCTCCTTTTATTAGTTTTTCATGAATCCATCAGGATTTTTGTGTAAGATGACAATGAGAACTTTCCCTATTGTTCAAAATGTGTTTCAAATCAGAATATAGCATTTTCAACTCCCAGTGTATGAGAAACACTCTTGAAGGCTTGGGTGTGCATTTTAGTATGTCAGTGTGGATATATATTTTACTGATCTCCCAAATAATTTTGGTTCTTGAAGAAGCTTCACAATTCCATATGCTTTCTGCATCCCTTGATGGGTTACTTGAAGTTTCACAACAAGTTTTAAATCTTTGAGAACAGCAAGAAAGTATATTAATCTTTACAGTGGGGAACCATATAGATTTTTAAAACTCTTCTCCAGATTTTGCTGGAAATAATACATCAAGTTCACTTAAGTAGTAGATTCAGTTTACAGACAGATATAACTATTGATCAAAATTTTAGTCCCATCCTAATGGCTTTTATTTTCACCTACGTTTACATCGTGTTATTCTTGGTCACTGTGTCTCTTCAATAAAGGATTTCTAAGCACTGATAATGCCCAAAGGCAAGGAAATTAAGTAAGAATATTTCTGAACAAACAGTGGAAACATTCATTGTAGTTAAGGGCAGTTTTCAGTGAGAATATAGAGTAGAGCTTATTGAATGGTTACCTCTGTCTGCTGAACTTTTTAGACTGGTAGATATCTGTAAGTGCCTCTATTTACTCAAGCCAGTCTATAAAATAGCTTCAATTAGTTTAGCCTGAATGCTGTGGAAATTGTCTGCTATTTAGTTGCTGCCTATTTTTTATTTTACTTTTTATATCTCATTATTTTCAGTGAATTTGGATTAGAGAAAACAATCTTTTAACACATTATGGTGTGATTTCAAAATAGGATTTAGCATGAGAATGTTGTGGTTTTGCTCAGCTGAATTGTGGATACGAGTGAACAGGGAGCAGTTTTGCCTTGAGTGTAGGGTATGACACGACTCTAAGGTTTTTCACTGAATGTAGAATGGTTGCTGCCTTTCTACTCGACTGAACCCAATTCAAGTTAGATGGCCTGCTGACTAATTTTATGTAGATGTCAGGTCGATTGAAATGACTTAAGCACACAGCACCAAAAAGACCGAAGACACAAATCAGCTAAATTTTAGTAAAAGAAGGTGTACATGCTGGGTTTCTGATCTGTAATAGTTCTCACTGCTTTGGACAAATAACTATTGCTGTTTTAAGCTGCTAGCACATTTGTTATGTTGACATTGTATTAGTTTAAAGCCTGGGGATTCGGTTTTTACACTCCAAGCATTTTTCCTATAAAACAGATTTCTTTCCAGTGATGGGGGAAATGTACGCTGATTTTGAAACAACTTTTAATAGAGTGACCAGAATGAAAAAAAGAAAATTACAGTAATTGTAGTAACATTTGTTTAATTTATTTCCCTAAATTATCTCATCTATAATGTCACACCAAAACCAATATAGATAACCCCTTTAATACTCAGAACCAATGACTCAGAATGAAAAATAAGCAGAATTATTCAAAATTCAGAACACACGTGCAATTTTTATAAATGGGCTGACAGTCACTTGGATGTAACAAAATTGAAAGTAGAAAGTAAAAAGTATAAAATAAAGAGAGCTAGACAAGGCATTTTTAAATTATGTATTTACTAGGTACTTAAAATTATATCAATATATATATATACATATATATATACATACATATATATATATATATATATATATATATATATATATATATATATATATATATATATATATATATATATATATATATATATGTATATATATATTTTAAATGGAGGGTCCTCTTCAAAATAAGGTATGATAAAGCTACAGAGAATGTCTAAATTCAAGATAATTTCTTGAAGTAAAAGACACATCAGTATCAGTCCTCCTCAAATTAATCTCCTTTGTTTTCAGCATATTTATCCCATTTTGTTCTTGCCAATCTGTGAAGCAGTTCTGGAAATTCTTTTTTTTTTTATGGGCAACTGTAGTCATAGCTGTCTTAATATTCTGAATTAGTTCAACATCTTTACTTTTTGAAGTCATTTGACTTTAAAGAAGAGCCAGAAGAGCAAAAGGCATACAGGGACAGATGCAATTAGAGTGGATGTACACACCGCAGTGCTTTGTCATGCGTATTTGATCAAGGAGGGGTGATGAAGCAGAGTTGAATGTCTACATTAAAAAATTATAAAAAAAATTATAGTGGAACACATTGCTGTCAATCTTCCTTGAAATACTCAAAATATTCCCTCTTACTCCAGCTACACTTATCCCATAATTCTTAGCAATGCATGCTTTACTTTAGTAAGCTTTAAGAAAAAAATGTTAAAATATCCACTGTATTTTTTTTATCATCCTTTGTATTTAGAGATTCCTTCATTATTTTAGAACAGTTTTTAGGAACAGCAAAACACATTCTCCTGCTATAAATAGAGTTTGTCTTTGGAAGTGGAGAATATTTCTTCTTACTGATTTCTTTAATGGAATATTACTCTTGGGGGCATGTGAAGTCAGTTTCACACCGCATCCCGTGAGGCTGAGCTCATTTCCCGTGTGCCACCAGCTTGGGTCCCCTATTGGCAGACAGATCTTCTCCATGCCTGCATTTGTCACCCAGCCCATACTTGATATCTGGTGGCAAGTTCTCAGTCAGTCACAAAATCCCAAATGCCAATTTCTGAGCTGTGTTTTTTTTTTCCTGAGAAAAGAACCATTTATTTTAAGAAATATAATCAGAATTGTATTTAAGAAACTACAAAAAGATAGCAAAACTGGATGAGAGTATTGTTTATAATTTTAGACATTTTGTGAAACAGCTAGTTATTTTAGACTCCTGTATGAGAGTAACCAAGAAAAATGTCTTTTCTCTGCATATATACTACAATGCAAAACAAATTGCAAAGGCAAAGATATTTCAAATGTTAAAGATAGATTTGGAACAAAAAGGAAAAAATTAAAAGGAATTCGTAGTTGTATCACATTAAAATGCTGTGAAAAATTTTTTGCATCTTATTCTAATCTCTTTCCCATTAATAATATACTTTACATAGTTAAATTAAGTTAAATCTATTCTGCATTTAGTATTGGAATATTATTCATTTTAAAGTCAGATTTTCTTTTGAGTTATAACGAAATTAACACTTGACCATTATGAAATTTTACATTATATTTTAAAATAATAGTTTGCAAAATGTTCAGCAAAAATTTAAATAAACAATCCCATTTTAATATTTATGAATTGCCAGATAAAATTTATTTTGGTATATGAGATAATATGTAAATATTGAGCTTTATAACATGAAACCTTCTCCAGGTCCCAGAAAAAATAAATAAATAAAAATAAAATGCCTATTCTTCACGAAACTAGCTTAAAGAGATACATCACATGATTGAACCATTCTTTGTAGTTTCCTTAGCAACAAATAGGAAGCTAGACAATGACATTAAACAGAAAGCACAAATAAAGAAACTAAAAATACATTGTATGAATTCATATTTACTGAACTTTTAAATACTTACAAATATCTTAAATAAATTATTAAGTCATACCCTAGGTTCTATGAAACTTAAATTGATTATGCCATGCTTTGTAAAGTCATGACTCAGGAGCCAGACAATCATAGAACCTGTGCACGAATCTTGTCGTAGAAGCCTGCTGCTCTTGTGGCCCCAGAAAAGGCAGTGAGTAACCCTGTACCTTACCAGCCCCATCTACATATTGGAGAGAAACGCAGCTGCCTGGGCCGTTAGATGACTAAACCGGGTTAAGTGTCATAGGCCTTTATATGAAGTTTAGATACTGTATGACCACATACAAGGTGCCTACTATGTCATTTTTTTCCCCCTGTGTACCAGGGATGGAACTCAGGACCTTGCGCTTGCCAGGCAAACACTTATTCCACTGAGCTATCTCTCCATCTCAGCTATATAAATTTTTTTAATTATAAATGCTAGAGTGATTGGTAAAAATTGAAGGGAAATGGCGCTCTCATATTTTATTATATTGAAAATTGAGGGGTTTTGTTTGTTGGATGATGATTTTGGATGAATATGTAATTTACCTTCAGATGTTCATCTTTAAAAGAATAATCACATAATGACATTTGCAGAAAGGGAAAACTGTTAATGTCCAAGAAAACATTAACTAAAGTGTTAGTCATAATTACAGAATCATAGGAAAAAACTGAATCTGTGTCTCAGTTATGCTTCTCTCATTGCTGGACAAACACCTGACACCCCAATGAAGGAAAGAGCCATACTCGGCTAGTGCCAAGGCAGCATAATACATGGCAGAGGGCAGCGAAAGGGAGGAGTAGCAGCAACATTGCAGCAATGGTAACAGAGAGCACCATCTCTGTGTCTCTGTACCCCAGCCTGGGTGCAGCACTCATACCCATAATCCCGGCACGTCTCAGACCCATAATCTCAGTACTCAGACCTATAATCCCAGTTTTGGATCATGACTCAATCACAAAATGTAGAACCGTGCTTCAGTGACTGTATGAGGCTTTGGGGAGACAAATAGGCGCAAACCACAACATGTACTGATTTTAATATTTTAAAGCATCTTTAAGATGAAAATTTAAATGTTCTTTGCAAAGCATAATCTGGGAGGATGAAAATTACATTTTAAGTGGGAAAGAAAAATTGCAGAACAGCTCATTTAGTATACCAACATTCATGTTAAAAAGAACTCACAGATTTATGATTAAATATAGCAATATGACACATAGCAGAAAAACGATACCTGTCATAAAGCTTACCTCTTTGGCTAATGGCAGAGAGTAGAAGGTTTTCTTCACTCTGTATGTCCCTTTATGATGCTGAAAGTTTCATGACTAATGTAACACATCCATGATAAAGCTAATACGTTATTATTTGTCTTTGAAAATAGGAACACACAATTTTTAATAAATTAAATCTTCCTGTCCTAGCATCATTAGGGAAGAAAATGAAAAACTAAAATGACCTTGAGGTTAAACTGGGGAAAAGGTATAAACCTTTGCATCAGTTTCTACTTCCCTCTTAGCTTTTTTTTCTGATATTTCTCAATACGCTGTGGATTTAATAGCAGGTTTCTGATTGTAGTGGCCTTTGATTTGGTTGCATCAAAATCAGATTTGTGTTCACAGAGAATAAAAAGATTGGTTCACAATCCACAAGACCAGGCTTCTTATTTTGTTTTATGCTAACCTCCAACCTTTGGAAATTATTTCAGGGCCACTGCAGACTGAGAAACACCATACAGCACAAAAGCCTGAACCGAGTGCTACAGCTTATTTACAGCTTGTGTCTGGTTACCATTAGATTTGTGATCTCTACTACTCATATGACAGACCCTGAGTGCCCAGATTCTTCATTTGCAGGATTAAAATATTGGCACGGTATTTTTTAATGATATTATTGCCTACATATATGTTTTAAAGCATTCTGCCTATTCCCTCTTTGAGAAGATTGTTTTTCTACTTTATTGTGTAGAACTTTGATGCATTTTAATTTCAGCTTGTGCAGGATAATAGACATGGGTCTTATTTTGGTCTTTATCATGTAGAAAGCCAATTTTTCCAGCAGGGTTTATTAAAGAGGCTATTTTTCTTCCGGTGAACATGTTTGTCTCTTCCATCAAAATAAGGTAGCTGAGAATGTCTGTAGCTGTGTCTTCATCTTCTAATTTAACACCATTGATCATTTGAAAGATGCAAATAAGAACAATGCTGAGATTCCTTCTCACTCTAGAAAGAATAACTATCATCAAGAAATCAACCACAAATAAATGCTGGAGGAGCACTGAGGGAAAAGAAATGCTTGTCTCACCGTTTTGGGAGCATAGACTAGCACAACCTCTGAGTAAACCTGTGTGGATATTTCTCAAAGAAAACCTAGAATTAGAATGCCTTTTTCCCAGCTATCCCCCTTCCGGACATCTTCCTGGAATGACTAGAAGCCTCATGCCACAAGGATATATTGCACTGTCTGTAATCGATAAATCATGGAAACAACCCAATTGACCATCAACCGAGGAATGGATCAAAATTATGTGATCTTTTTTACTAAATGGAGTACTACTAAGCCAGAAAGAAGAATAAAGTTCAGCGATTTCTAGGTAACTAAGTGGACCTTGAAAGAAATTGGACACATATGTGTAAATGTCATATTGTATCTCCGGTGTGAGAAGCTGAAAGAGTAAGTAAAGACAAAAATGTACAATGAATATAGTGAAATATGAAGAAATTTTCAAAAGGAGAGAGAATTTGGGTGAAGAGATGAGGGAGAAAGGAAGAAAGGGAAAAGAAAAAAGTGATAGAAAGATAAAATAGAAATAAAGGTTTTTAAATGGAGAAGAAGGAGGGGTTGAAGGAGGAGAATGGATTGGGAAAAAAAGAGAAATCAATATGTATTGTATAAAGCTGTAAATTCCCTATGATTAATATAAGCATTATATATATCTAAATTATGCCAATAAACTTAAAAAAGAAAAAGAAAAAATTTCAAAATAGAAAAACAAAATAAAATATTGACACAAATAAATTTCTAGATAATTGTCTTCAATGCTTTTAGGAACACAGTTCAAATGTACTTAGCAATTTTATTTAAATTAAATTTCAGTGTAGAATACTTCTTGGCAAACTTAGCAATAACAAAAATGTAATAGTTTCATCAATTATACATAAGAATATCAATATGTACTTTGAAGACTTATATTTTAATAAGGTGGAAAATGCAGAATAAATCAACAGATTCCTAGATACATATGAATTACCAAAGCCGAACCAAGAAGATATAAAAATCCTGAAAAAAAAAAACCCAGATAACATTCAATGAAATCAAAGATGTAATTAAAAACCCATCAACAAAAAAATGTCCAGGCCCTGACTGCTTTCCTGTTCAACCTACAAGAAACTGAGGCAAGAACACCACTATGTCTCAGATTCTTTAATGAAATTTAAAGGGAAGAAGAACTCTTACGTTCATTCCTGGAAGCAAGCATTGCCCTGAGACCAAAACCTGGGAAAAGCTCAAGGAAAAAAAAGAGGATTACAGGCCAATCTCACTAAAGAAATAGGTACAAAAATTGTGAATAAGATACTGTTAAAAAGGATACAGCAAATCATCAAGAAGATTGTACACCATAACCAAGTGGGATTAACCCCAGAGATACAGGGGTGGCTGAACACATGTAAATCAAGAAAAGTAATGCACCATATTAACTGAGTGAAGGACAAAAACCATATGATTGTGTTAGTAGATGCAGAAAAAGCTTTTGAAAAAGTCAGCACCCATTCATGATAAAAATATGTATGTAAAATTGAAATACATGTTCTCCATCTCAATCTTGTAAACACTATCTATGACAAACCAACAGCCAACATCACACTAGTTAGACAAAAAAAAAAGTGCTCCTCTAAAGTTAGGAACAGAACAATGACGTTCATCATGTCCACTCTTACTCAAAATAGTCCTGAAAATTTTAGCCAGCACAATTATACAAGAGAAAGAAACAATGGAAAAGTGATAGGAAAGGAAGAAGTTAAATTATTATTTGTAGATGACATGATACTCTACATAAAAGACCACAAAACTTCTCTAAAAGAATTCTATATTTAATAACCAAATTCATTAGCTTAGCTGGATACCAAGACAGTATTCAAAAATCAATAGCCTTCCTGTACATGAATAACAAGCTGCCTGAGAGAAATTAGAGAAATAATACTTTTTACAGTAGCATATAAAAAATTGAAATACTTAGAATCAATCTTAATGAAAGATATAAAGACTTCAATATTGAAAACTATAAAAAAGAAAAAGAAAACTAGAGTACCCTGAAAAAGGAGATTGCAGAGGATGCCACAAAGTGCAAATATATCCCTTGCCTTTGGGTAGGAAGGACCAATATAGTACAAGGGTCCATACTTCTAAGATCGTTAAACAAATTTAATGCAATCCTGATCAAAATACCAATATCTTACCTTACAGAATTAAAATAAACAGTGCCAAATTCATTTGGAGCGAGAAGAGACCTAGATTAATGGACAGATTAGAAGAACAGATTAGATTTAAAAACAGACATACTCACCCACTATATCTTTTTTTAATATTAATTTCATTGAGAAATAAATAGCATTGAGACAGATTCAAAACAGGTTAGTAGGATAGTTATAATAATTAAAACATTGAATATTGTTATCTTCACAGTAGTTATTCATGGTATAAGATGCAGACATGATATCCTGCCCAAACTCTCTTAGTACAAATCTTTCTTCTCATTGAACCAAGAGAAAGTAGGTGTATATCTTTTCTAACTATTTTGTATATACATATACATATATTTTTTTTTCACTAAAAAATGGTCCTTCATTTATATTCCCCTTTTTGTGTACTTTTGTCAGAGATAGGCATTCCATTGCTACTCAAACATTGTAGGTGTGTAAATTGAACAAACTAATCCAAAATATTGTAGTAGTCAATAATAGTACTGGATTATCCTCAGGGCTGGAAATGTCAGAAGTTGTTGACTTGAGCCTTTTACAACTCAGTGTATTAATATGGTATTACTTTTCATATCTCATTTTTATACTTTCCTGCTGAATGGTTAAGACCAAGATAAAGCAAGATCTCTTCAGTCCAGATATCCCCTTACTGGGAATTTTCTGAAAAGAACAGAAAACATCATATCACAGTGATATATGTGCATCTATGTTTATAGCAGCACAATTTGTGATTGCCAAATCTTGGAAGCACCAAAATGCCCATCACTTTAGGAATGGATGAAAAAGATGTGGTGTTTTTATACAACGGAGTATTACTCAGCTATAAAGAATGATAAATTCAAAGCCTTCATATATAAATGGATGCCACTTGAAGGTATACTCATAAGTGAAATAAACCAAACCCACATTTGTAAATATTGTACGGTCTCTCTAGTGTGACAACTCAAAAGAAGAAATAAAAATTTAAAGTTATAACAGAACTAAACATATCTTTGAAAATGGTGCTGAATACATTCACTGGTAGAAAGATAGCCTCTGATAAATCTTTCTGGAAAATATGGTTCCACACATGGTGAAGATTAAAATTGAGCCTGTGTCTTTTACCATGCACTAAACTAAATTTCAAATAGATCAAAGATATAAATATTAAAACAGAAACGTTAAATCTGCTGGAAGATAGAGTAGGTAAAGCTCTTTAAGACATCAGTGTAGGCCAAGACTTTATAAATAACTCTTATCACAAAGGAACTATCAGAAATAATTAATAATTAGGATTTTATCATGTTAAAAAGCATTTGAAGAGCAAAACAAACCATTAACACAGTGAAGAGACAGCTCATAATGTGGGAAAAAATGTTTGCTATCATTTTGTTGGACAAAAGATTATTATTGAGAGTATATAAAGAACTCAAATATTAAATCTCCCAAATATAAAGATCCAATTTGAAAATGGGCTTTTGAGATAAACACACACTTCTTAGTTGAAGAAACGTAAATGGCAAATAATTGCATGAAAAAATTAAATATCACTGTTCATTTGAGAGATAAATTAAAATACTAAGATTCCTGATAGAATGGCTATCATCAAAAACATCAATCAACAACAAATGAAGGAGGGACTGTGGGGAAAAATGAACTGTTTTCCACTGTTGGTGGGAGTGTAGATTGGTGCAAACATTGCAGAAATCAGTGCAGAGACTCCTCAAGAATCTGAACACTGGGATTTGAGGTCTCATTTGATTCAGCTATTCCCTTTCTGTGTATCCTGCCAGGAGAATTAAAAACATCATACCCCAGTGATATATCTGTACCCATGTTTACAGAAGCACAACTTGTAATAGCTAAATCTTGGAAACAGTCCAAATGCCCATCAACTGGGAAACGGATTAAAATCATGTAGTATTTTTATGCAGCAGAGCACTACCCAGCCTCAGCAAAAGATAAGCTGGAGGCTTTTATAGGTGAATGGTTGCAACTTGAGACCATACTCATCAGTGAAATAAACCACACTCACATGCTGAAGCACCATATTTTCACCCTACTGTGAGAACCAGAAAGAGTAATTAAGATCCAAAATGTAAAATACATATTGTAAAAACTATCAAAAGGAAAGAGAAACTGGAATCAAGGAATGGAGAACAGAAGGAAGCAAATATATATATATATATATATATATATATATATATATATATATATATATATATATATATATATACACTAATATTTGTACTAATATTTTGGACAGTTAAATGCTGATATGTTTTACTATGAGTAACTGATTTAAAGATAACAATATGTAATGTTAACCATTATTACCTTCCTACTATTTTGTTTTGAAAATTTTTTGTTTTTGTTTCTTCATAATAATAATAAGAAGAATAAAACAGGGCCAGGGATGTAGCTCAGTAGTACAGTGCCTGCCTCGCAAGAGCAAGGTGCAGCACAAGGTCCTGAGTTTGATTCCTGGTGCAGTATATGCAGCTGTAGGATACTTGATACAATACTTCATTAAAGTAGTTTGCTAATATAAAGTGTCAGAAACTGTTTGTTCCCTTTAATCTGTGCTGGGAATTTAAGTAGAGCCAATAAATAAGATAAGATAAGATTATATCATATGCATATATATATGTATATATATAATATGCTATATATTGCACATGACTTTCAAGATTTCTATTTTTTGATTTATAGTAAGTAACATTTAGGAAAAAAAATTTCAAGTAATCTTTCAAGGAAATAAATATGCTGATAAATCTATCTAAATCATTCATATATAGCATTATAAATATAGTGCTAGAGTCAGTAACATACTATGGAAAATGTTCTTGATATGTTAAATGAGGAAAAGCAAGCAATGAAAATTAGTGTATCCTATTTTCAGTTATATGAAAATGTACAAATTTTCAGCTGTTGATACAGGGGAAATGAAATTCTCAACCCAAAAGGTCACTGGAATGAGTCCGTGCTCTCTAAAACCATTTTAGGAGCAAATGGAGGTTAAGACCAGAATGTATTTACTGGGGAGAGAAAACTTCTGTCTGAGAGAGGGACAGAAGTGGGGCCTGAGTGGGCTGTCCCCAGGGAAGTGGTCTTTTCTAGGGACTTTTATAGAGTAAAACCATGTGGTGAGGTGGGTCTAAGGTGGCAACCATGGGAACTCACTTAGGTGGGCAGCAGCTGGGACAAAACTACGGTCAAGCAATGAGATTACAAGCACCATTGCTCGGGTCAAATTGATTAAATCCAGAACCAGATGGGGGAAGTGAATCACATAGAAAGTGCGCACGAATATAGAACAGGAGTTCATCCTGGCTTTCCCTAGGTGGTGATCAATCCTAGTTGGTTATCTTTAGGGAGGTAAACATTTATTCACTCTTTGGTTTTCAGGTCTAGCCCACAGCAGGAGCATCTGTCTCTTTCATAATTGCAATGCATCTTGTCTTCTGTGCTGTCTCCTTGAGGGCCTGGCCCTATCTGACTGCCTATAATATTTCTATCTAATTTATCTGCCTAAAAGACTGTAAGTTAAAAAAATGGTAAACTAATTATAGATGTTAGCCTCAGCTTCAAGTGAAATATCGTGTAATAGGAAGTAATGTATTCAAAATTTTAATCATAATACTCAGGTGTTGAATTTAAATATTTAGAAGGGTTACATCGATGGCAGGAATGGATTTTTTACTTTATTTATTTATTACAGTGTCTCGCTACACATCATGGATTCTTTTTTGCGGGGGGGGGTAGGTCAGCTCAGCCCGCCCTGGGGGGAGGGGCTGGCATGGCATGTGGTGCTGGGGATTGAACCGCGGTCCCTGAGAGGTGCTTTAGACCACTGAGATATCTTGCCAGCCCCTGGATTTTATAACCTAGCTATTTGGTAAAAGAAGATCTTCTGCTAGGAAAAATTTTCTAGCAAGTGCAATAAGCAGAATACTAAGATGCTTATACAATCAAATGCACTGAGTAGTGCTGTTAAACAACAGTCACTTTTTTCTGAAGGTAAGTTAGATCAGACTGTTTTAACAGAACGGAAAGAGTTGAAGTGAAAAGGCTTCTCATATGTAGGAAAAATAAACTACCACATTGTCTAGGAAAGAATAAACTTCTAGGTCCTCTAGGAAACCATCAAGTTGCAAGGGAAAGGGACCTGTATTCTGGACCTCAGGCAGACTTTGAGGAGGGGGGGTAGCTCTTGGACAACCTCCACACCCAATAAGAGAACAGGAAAATGTCCTTCACCTGTAAGGAACCAAATCTCTGAACAACATATCAGCTTGGAAGTGGGTCCTGATCCCAAGTGAAAGCATAACCCTGTTCTCACTTTGATTTCAGATAGAACTTGAACATAGGGGTCACCTCACGGACACCTGCACTCTTCTACCACTAGGCACTTACTTGCTGTGTAAGCTAGTGGACTTGTGGCGATTTATTTTGCAGCAAAGGGGTAGAGCATTTCATTCCTGAAGGTTCTAGAGGGCCAAGTACACTATTCATATCTTTTGAATAAATGTTTGCTCAGTGGTTAAATAATAATGCCCAACCCCATCTTTTTAACTGGCTTTTCAATATTTTGCAATAAAATATAAGGTCCTTCCAGCTAGGTTCTTCCTAAGCTTCACACACAAAAACTTTTTCATTAAAATTATCACTTAAATCCAAGTGAAGAAATGAATAAGAAGTAAAAATAAAGTAATGAGTTTTTTTTTTCCATAAATCACCTGGGAATATTTTGCCTTATTTTACTGTAGTCATATCAAATATTTGGAAAGGAAACAGAGAAAGGAAGAATGATAAAGTATATCTTTCTTGATAAATGAGGGAGAACATCCAGTACATTATGTGACACATTTACAGCAGACAGTAGCTCATTTATTTACAGTAATATTTAAAGAAATAGAATGGTGCCACACTTCCTGTAGTTTGATATAGTGAAGCTCCAAACATGAAGCTTACCACATAAATTTTAATACTTCTCAAGCCCATCTCTATCATTTTTATCATGAGACCATATTTTAACTTTAATGCTCGATTTATTAAAAAATTTTAACGTAAGGAATCATAAACAAGAAACCATTTTGTTACAATCACAGCTTCTAAAACTTCCTGCATTGAACTTCATTTCTTGTTGAGGAGCCTTGGCTAACTCCTGGAACATTTTCTCAATTTTTTTTTTTCACAACACTGTTCATTATAGTAGTTCATGTCGCTCCTACACAGCTTTATGGAACCCTTGTATTCTTGCTAGATTTAGCTGTCTGTTTCTCTGACCATTCAGCTATACATCTATCCATCATCCTTCTGATTTGTGCAACACTCCTGAAAACTCTCTTCCATTTTCCCAAGGCCATAGTAATCAACGGGAAGTAGGTACTGATTTTGCTTGAGTTCTCTCTCTCTCTCTCACACACACACACACACACACACACACACACACACACACACA
>PVKA01012853.1:0-56629 GCA_004027165.1 Ctenomys sociabilis
GTATTTCTGCTTTTCACTTGTTATACTAGGGAGACTATACGATATTTACACATGTGTGTCTGGTTTATTTCACTTATGAGTATATGTTCAAGTGGCATCCACTTCAGTATAAATGCTTCAAACTTATCATTCTTAATAGCTGAGTAATACTCCATTATATAGAAATGCCACATCTTTTTCAACCATTCCTCATGTGATGAACATCTTGGTTGTTTCCAAGATTTTGCTATCACACATTGTGCTGCTATAAACATATGTACACATATATCTCTATGATACAATGTATCCAGATCCTTTGGGAAAATTCCCAGTAGGGGGATAGCCGGCTTGAATGGGATTTCTAGTCCTACTCTTTTGAGGAGTCTCCACACTGACCTCCACAATGGTTGTACCAGTCTACATTCCTACCAGTGGAGAAGCGTTCCCTTTTCCCCACAACCTCTCCAACATTTGTTGTTGGTTGATTTCCATATGATAGCCATTCTTTCTGGAGTGAGATGCCACCAACATACCTCCCAAATATAGAGAAATCAATCCTAAAATTTATTTGGAACCACAAATGACCTAGAATAGCAAAGGCAATATTGGTCAATCAAGACAAGGCAGGAGGCATCACAATTCCTGATTTGAAATTATACTACAAAGTCACTGTGATAAAATCAACATGGTATTGGCAACAATAGATTAGAAGATGCAGAGGCATCTACGAAAACACTCAGCCATCTTATCTTTGACAAAGGGGCTACACAAGCTCACTGGAAGAAAGATAGCCTCTTCAACAAATGGTGCTGGAAAACATGGCTTTTTACATGCCGAAAATTAAAAGTTGACCCAGCTCTATCACCATGCACTAAGTTAAAGTCAAAATGGATTGAAGATCTAAACGTTAAAACAGAAACACTCAATCTCCTGGAAGAGAAAGTAGGAGGAACTCTTGAAGACATAGGGGTAGGTAAAGAGTTCATGAACAAACATATATTCGCATGGGAAGCTCTTGAAAGAATCAACAAATGGGATCAACTCTTCTGAAAGAGCTTCTGTATGTCAAAAGAAATTGTCAACAGAGTGAAAAGACAACCCACAAACTTTGAAAAAATCCTAACTAAAAGCAATCAGACAGAGGACTACTGTCTAGAATATATAAAGAACTAAAATATAACAGGGCCCTCAAATTTAAAGAGCCAATTCAGAAATGGGCATCTGAGATGAATACACACTTCTCAGAGGATGAAATTAAAGAAGCGAACAAATATATGAAAAAATGCTCCATATTGCTAGCCATTCGTGAAATGCAAATAAAAACAACACTGAGAATGTTGCTTTTCTAATATTCCAAATTGAAGGTTTCTATCTTTCTGGCATCTGGATAAATTCCCACCCCCATTATCCCTCACAGGATCTTTCATAGACTGGACACCTTTCCTAATTTTGTTTAACCTAGAGCTTTCATCCTGTAGTTCTTGCTACTCTGAGAAAACTTTGTTTATGTAATGATGTGAACAATCAGTCTCACATTAATCTTTTACTTCATAAATACTTTTTTACATAAAGTGTTATTAGGGGACCAGGATGATGGCTCAGTAGAATAAGTGCTTCTCTGGCAAGCACAAGGGTCCGAGTTCAGTCCTCAGTTCAGCCAAAAATAAAATAAAATAAAGTTTTATTAAGTGTCTACTGTTTTCTATGAGATTATAGACAGATATATATATATATAATGATGATGATGATGATGATGATGACAGACAGACAGACAGACAGACAGACAGATAGATAGATACATAGATAGATGATAGAGAATAGATGGATAGACAGACAGTGTGTGTTGTTTATAGCCACTGAAATGCTAAGGAAATAATTCACTGAAAATTCTTTAATATTAGCAGAATTTGATAGTGAATTTTATATGGTGACTAAAAGAAAAACATTATTTTATCAATTTTCCAACCCTTAAAAAAATATCTGAGATAGCTACCATAAAAGAACAAAGATCTTTTGGGGGGCTCAGAGTTTTGAATGTGTCCATCCAGGGACACTTGGACCATTTGCTTTGGACCTGTGGTGTGTTGGCACAGACATCAAGGTAAAGCATATGGCAAGTAGTACTGTTTACCTCACAGGGACCAGAAAGAAACACTGAAAAAGGGCCAGGATCCCCACATCTCTTTCCAGGATAAACCCCTAGTGATCTCACTTTCTCTTACCAGGCCCACCTTCTAAAGATTCCATGACCTTCTGGTAGCAGGACAGCTGGTCACCAGGGCCTTCAGCAAACAGGCCTTCGCAGGGTATTTCTAAATGAGAACACCATCAAAAGTGACTTCTAGGCATTTTATATGAGGATAGCAGTCTCTTTCATTTGGAAGTCAAATAGAAGAAAGAAATAAGTTTGAGTCTTTGAGAAAATCAAGATTTCTATTTTACAGTTATTCCATGTGGCCTATTAGGTAGGTAGGCCTGTCCATCCAGTGAGTGAGTGGATAAATGATCAAGGTAGATAGAAAGACAGACATAGGAGTCATTTTCTTATTAGTAACTTTAAAATCTGTGGGAGGGAATAAAATCTTCCAAGAGAAAAATAAACAAAAGTAGTAGGGTAGGATTTACAACTGAATTTAGAGTACCCCAATGTCATGACAAGTCAGAGGCAGAAAGGTAGAATCAGAAAGCAAAGTTTAACTGGTACAATCTCAAAACTCAGTTGAACAAAATATCAGGCAGATTAGCTGTGCCAAATTTTGATTACTGTGATATGGACTAAGAAAAGGGCTCAGAGGATCACCCATAGATACCAGTGATGATTCAACAGAAGATAATTGCTAAAAATTTTGAAGAGAATGCTTCAGTAGTGTATGGTCTTAATGAAATTGCTTCACTATAATCATTAAGGAGATTCAACAATGAGTGCATGGAATATGCAAAATGAGTCTTGATCTCTCAATGTGGCTCAGTAGTAGGTCATCTGCCTAGCATAGATGAGGCCCTGGGTTCAATCCCCAACACTGAGCACCAGTAATTTGTCACTGCAATCCAAGAGTTCAGCACTATGTCTGACATATATAGCAGACCCTCTAAAATGCTTATTGAACATTGCACATTTGCCTAGACCAGCATTTTATTTTTGTGTTGTTTACCATAGATGGGAACCTCTAAAAGGAAAAGGTGGCACTCCTGATTTGTCATACACACTTCCAGAATATTTTCTTCTTCTCTTATATTCTTAATAAATGTTGGCAATGGAAACGAAATATGGTGCTTCTAGTAATTAATTATAAATTTTAAAAAAGAACTAGCATCTCCAATGAAGATTGCCAACTCTTCATTAGCAAAGCAGATTACGGAGACCATGATACTTTTAACAAAATGCCCTAAATTTTTCAAGTGCTTCCTCTCAACAGGTAGAATCTAATTCCCCATTCTTTAAATAGGGATTGAAGCTAGTTATTTGGTTCTAAAAATAAATTGTAGAGAAAATGTCACTGTTTGACTTACAAGAGAATGTTATCAAAGATGACATAGCTCTGACTAGGTTCTCTCAAGACTATGCCTGTGATTCTCAGGGCTGCCTCGCCACTGTCAGGATGGAGAGACCACATGAGTAGCACATAGAAAGAGAAAATGTACTAAGGAGCCCTTACGGTCCCCAGCTCCTATGCCAGAAAGGTGAGAGATGACACCTTCAGCATGAACCCAGTGCCAGCTACCATCTGACCACAGCCATCTGGGAGATTCTGGGGACAACTACTTGGCAGAATCTAGTCCATATTCTAAGGCTATCAGTGATTGTCATCATTGCCATTTAATGCCATTACAGTTAAGTTACTTTGTTGTACAGTAATAAGTAATGAAACAGATAGTGATGTATTTCTTTTGTTAGGAAAGAGGATAGACCAAACAGCAGAAATCACTTTGTAAGTGTTCCATAAAATGTTTATGGAAGAGCTAGGAATTGAAGTAGTACTAACTTTTTTCTTTTCTCATTGAAAGAAGGCTTTGTTTAGTTTTTTTTTTAAGTTTTTTTTTTTTTTTCTTTGTGAGAGGGAATGTCTTTCTTTCTTTTTTTCTTTCTTTCTTTTGTGGCTTTGACTCCTACTCTAACATTTGGGCCATTCTTTTAAGATCATGATAAATAGTATATTGACCAATGTTATTCTTTAATCATTTTTATGAGATTTTGTTCTATTTTTATAGAAGAGTGTTTCTATATCTTTATTAATAGATACCATTAAAATAGCAAAATCATAATAAAAAGAATAGATGCTTAATGGTCTGTTACATTTTATGACAAAAATGAAAACAATTCTGACATAACTAGACTCTTGGAGTATTTTGAGCTGGGCCAGATGTCCAAGGGTGACTCCAGGATGGAAGGCCAGCACAAGCTGCTACCTCGGCTCAAGAGACGAGCTCTCATTTTGCTAATTTGTGTTTGTCCATTTTATATCATTTGGTATCTTTTGAGCTACAGAAACTTGTGACAACATCAAAGCCATGGAATATCAAATAGGTAACGTTACAAGTGATAAATCTCTTATTAAACTGAGAATATAATGGTAAAATTTAGAAATTATAAGTTTATCTTTTCTTTTAATTAAAAATTTAAACACTAGGGCTGGGGATATAGCTCAGTGGCAAAAGTGTGTGCCTGGCAAGCAGAGGGTCCAGAGTTTGGTCCCTGGTCCTGAAAAAAAAAAAATGTAAGCACTATATTGACTTCTTTCTCATGCTGCTTATAATATTCCTCCTTTTCAATATTTAAATCTCATGTCTTCATTTTGAACATATAATTATTAGTCTGTTTCTGAAGAAAGTGTCTTCTGCATAAGATTACAGTTTTGTTAAACTGACCCAGCCTCTTCCTACAAAATAGATATATCAATGTTAGAATAAATAAACCCCATGGAGAATCACAGGAAGAAACTAATCAGTGTTACTTAATGATTTGAAGGAAGGAACAGAACATTTGAGTTAAAACACCCAGGACCTGTATACTTGCTTCTGCATATTGGCTTTTAGGAAATGTTCTGCATTGGATTAGAAAATAGTAATATGGGGAAATCCACACCATACTTGTTGGCATTAGTAAATCCACCACAGCTTCTCACTCCTGGGAGGCAGCCAGCGATTGCATTGGCCTTAATGAAGGGGACACGGTCGCTTTGGACTGAACTCTGGGCAACTTGTTTATATCCTCACAACTGGCCCATTAGACTGTTTGGTGAACTATAGCAAGCAAACTGAATTGTTTTCCACCAGTACTGTTTTCAGCAAAGAATTCTTTTTAATTTCCCTGTCCTGTATGTTGCCAAAATTCTTAAAATACTGCTCATGGAGAGTTTTTTTTTCCCCCCGATATGGAGCCCAGATGTCAGAACAAAGCCAGGGCAGCTGGTATAACTTGGCTGAGTTTCACAGATAATTCAATGCATGAACAGATCTTCCTTTTTATGTTGTTATTATTTTGGAAAATTTTAGAGTAAATGCATATAGATATGCAGGTTAAGGGACTAGCAGTGATAAAAGGCTAAAGTACCGCTCATTTACATAGAGGTTTCATCAAACTTAGGGCAAAAAAAATCACACTGCTTGCTTCCCTAAACTATATTCTCTGAGCTGAAGAGATATCATCCCTTGTCAGGATGGGGAGGGGAATGGGAAATAGAAAGTTAAGCCTTTTGATTTATCATTTTTTCAAGAGTTTTTATATAATGACATGTGTGAAATACATGGCAGCAAAATTTAAAAGGCAAGAGAATTTTAAGAGTAAAAACTACTCATTGAGAAATTCCAACACAAAATTCAGGGACACAGGGCAGGGAAAGTGATTTTACACCAGTCTTCCCTTCTGTTAAGTGCTGGAAACACATCTACTACTTATAAAGCAATTGCATTTTAGAGCTGACAGTCAATCAGAAGGCTGTATGTAGTCTGAGCATATTAGTCTCTCTGACCTACATTCCAATTTACGTGTTTCCATAGAAATGATGGTGATGATAATACACACCTTTGACAGACAATTTACTGAATTTTGCTATGTGCATTCCATGGATTAACTCATTCACTTTCCTTAACTGTATGAGCAAGTTGCAGTTATTGCATCTATTTTACCAAAAGAAATCTGCAACCTGGGAATTCTAATTGATTTACCCAAGGATTTAAAACTTGTAAATGGCACAGCTAGCATTTAAGTCTCAGCCACTCATTCGATCGCTGGGCCTGGGTCACAAGTTTTACAGTGATCCACCTTTTCAAATAAATTAAGGAATTGCTTAGGAACTGCCCGTAACTGTGGTTGTACCTGCATAAGTGTGTCTGCTTTTGGACATTAGCCATCAAGTGTGTCACAGTGGACACAGATTAAGAATTGACTACAAAGCTATGTCATAACTTTCTTCTCACTTCAAGGGAGCTTACCTGCACACATTGCTCTTTCTTTGCAGACTAATTAGCTAATCTGATAAACGAAAGTGGTAGTAATTATGGGCAATTATTTGGCATGCATTATTCTGCTGACTCATGTGTGTTTCGTCAGAAATCATCAGTGTCTTAACCTCAAGGACTAAATTCTTTGCAACTCAAGTATCAGGATGAATTCCAGGTGATTTTTAATCACATGTTTCACCACTCCTCAAATACTTTATTGTGTTACACCCCACTGCATATGCAGCCAATCTTTGAAACAAATCACCAAAACTTTCTTGCCAGTGCTGATTTTGGAATTCTCTGACCTTTCCCTTCTGTCTGTATGTTTAATAACTCAACCAGCGCATTAAATATAAGGTAGAGTAACTCATTTGTGAGTGATTGAAGACTTCCTCCTAATGCTTTCTGAATTATAATGACATGCTATTTGTACAAGTAAATTTTGAAATGTTAAATGCTAAAGCTGTTTAGAAAGCAGCACTCTAATAGAAATGCATGTTGGGCCTAGCTAAAAAGTCATTTACTATGAAAAGTAGTCCAGTCCCTGTGGAATTGTGCAAAGAAAGTTCTGTAAACATAATTGCTTTCATAATTGGGGAAGGTAAAAATGGGCTCTATCCTGAGGATCTTAAAAGTATTTAAACATAGCATTAATAAGCCTTTCCCTTTGATAGTGAGGTGTGGTCTCAAAAGGAGTCATCTGCCTTTGAACTTTATGACTGTAGCCGGGGCAAACAGGCACAACCCAAAAAAGCCATATTCCACTCATCCAATGTGGATTATTTTGCACAGTGTTTTACTACAAAAGCAGCTAATGTTATGGAATGTCCTGGAATTTAATTATCAGATAGTGAACCCTTACACTAGAAGTGGAAACATTGGTAGAACATTATAAAGCCATCATCACATAATACTAAATTATTCTTGAATGCACAATGAAATAATCGTCCCTTTCAAGTGAAGTGCTGCCCTATTGTTGTAAAGGGATTGGTAAAGCTTGTCTCTGATAGTGCCTCTATTTTTCAGAGGGTACTCGGGAAAGGGATTGGAGTCACAGTACCAAAAGAGTCGTAGCACTGACGGAAATGCACGAAGTCTTTAGATCATAATTAGAATCTAACGTTTTTCTGGATTTCAATCAGTAACTTTGTACTCATATAAAGCATAAGTGGAAAAATTTCACCCATGTTCATAAAAGGCAAATATCTTGAAGCACTTGAAAAAAAAAAACTGAGCACTGTATATTAGGGCAGGCATGCTTCAAAAATAGCCACTGAATCAATCCCATTACTGGGAGGGCTACTGCACACTATAATTATGTTTGACAGGTTTTTCAGAACTCTCCTCCTCCAAATTACCTGAATTTTAATGAAAGCCATAAGGCTATCTTGAAAATTAATGAAATAAATGAACATACTTCTCTGAGATATCAAACCTGATGTATTATAAACTTAGGCATCTGGTGGGCTTGAAAACATAGTGTTGAAAGAAAAGACTATTTGAAGCACATGTCTTCAAATGTATATATCATCTGTGAATACAAAAGTTTAATGTAGAAGTACCCAACCAGTGATAAATCTCTGTTCACCTTAGCCTGTCCAATCTGGGGATATTTATGTAATAAATGTCTAGTGGCACCAGTAAGTATTCATTCCACAGATTCCTGTGAAAGGTGGCAGGCACCAGGCTAGGCACTGGCAAGAAAAGAGCAAAAATGGAATCTCTAAACCTTGAGGTAGCTATGCCTACTGAGGAACTTATCTATAGAACTTAGTAGAGCACATCTGTGGTGGTCAGGGTTGGCCAGGGAATCAATTTAATATAGGATGCATAATTTATAGGATTTTTTTTAAAGGTGGTCACCCAAAGAGTCAAATACAACAGAGTGCAGGAGATATGTCAGCAAACTAGATGCAAAGAATCCAAATAAGGGTCTGGATCCCACAGAATGTCCTACACAAGTCCATCTAAAGGCGTAGAGATCATGACAATGTGTCATGCAAGTCTGTATCAAGGATCTGCACTGGGAAGGCCCAAACATTAGTGATGAAAGCTAGAAAGTCTGCCAGTGCAACAAAGTATCTGTGACATCAGACTGTGAGATCTGCACGGGAGCCAGGATGTGGAGGTCAAGGAAAGGATCAAAGCTCCTGCAAAAAGAACCACAGCACACTCAGCAACACTGAGATCCAGAGCTTCTCCTTTGATGAGAAAAGCTGTGCTCATATCAGGAAAGCCAGCATACCATGCTCCCTCGGGACAGCCAACAGTACCGCTTCTTCCTTTCCAGTTCTCTTTTTTGTTGTTGGAAACAATCTTCACAGGGCCTTCCATACCCAGAACCAACCTGATTCAGTTCAGCAAGATGTTACAAATTGACTACCAGTTGTCAATCCACCACTTTATATGAGTACAAAATGTCATACCTAAAGGTAAGGCCTAAAACTATGAGCCTCCTAAAAGAAATATACCAAAACATTACAAGAACTTGGCAATAGGCAGGGAGTTTTTTAGATATGGCCCCTAAAGCACAGAAACAAAAGCACAAATAGACCAATAGTCTGAAAGGCTGAGAAGGCAGTACAGTGTGCTCAAGGCCAGCCTGGACTGCAGAGTGAGGTCCCGCGTGGGAGCAAACAAGAGACAGGCAGGATTGGGTTACACCAATATGAAAGATTTCTGCACAGCAAAGGAAACATCAATTAACTAAAAAGATTAATATCCAGAATACACGAGGAGCTCAAAACAAACAATAGCAAAAGCACAATCCTATCAAAATGCAAAAATGATCTGAAGAGGCATTCCTCAAAAGAAAAACATGGAAGTTACCAAATATAGGGAAAAGGGATCAGGGATATAGCTCAGTGGCATGAAGTCCTAAGTGAAACTTCAGGTTCTAAAATAATAATAATAATTATTATTATTATTATTATTAAAATTACAATTTAGATGGGGAAAAGCTCAAAATGTTCTGCCATCAATGAAACAAACTTCAAAATTACACACTCTCATTAGAGTTTCTATAATATAAAACAAAAACAATAACAAGAAGAAAAGCTGACAAATGCTTATAGGGTGAGAGAACAAGGGAATGATTACGTACTTTTGAAGGAAATACACATCAGCATAACCATCATGGGAACAACATGGAGGCCCCTCCGGAACCCTACCTAGGCCTACGAAATGATCTCGCTCCCCACTTCTGGGTGCGCACCTCCAGGAAACGTAGCATGGCGCATGCCCATTTTGGTATGGCACTGTTTACAACAGCTACAGAGTGGAATCAGCCCAGGTGTCTGCAGGTGTACGAATAGAGAAAACGCAGTGTGTGCACACAATTGAATCCTGCTCAGCCATAAAGAATAAAACCCTGTAATTTGCAGCAAATGGAGGGAATTGGTTAATTGAAATAAGCCCAAAATAGAAAGACAGGAATAATATTTTAATATGCAGAAGCTTAACAAAGAAATTAATCTGAATGTAAAAAAATGATTAGCAGAGGTTGGGAGGGAGGGCCAGAATAGATAAAGGAGTATTGCATTGTCCCAGGAAAGCAGTATGCATGCATTAAAATACAAAATGCTGATACTTAAACATGTATACAATTAATACAGGTTAATTAAAAACAATATACTATGGTATCAATGTTTGTCAATCATTTCAAAAATTCATAATAAATCATAATTACTTGTTATATAATTAAAATATTAATTACTTATATGTGTTATTCTTGTTTCCTTTGCATTCCTACTACACTGAATTTTAATAAGCTATATCATAAGAAAGTTATTACCAATTCATCTGCTTAATTTCTTATGTTTAATAAACTTTTTCAGTTTCATATATGTCCATAGTTCTTAGAAAATATTATTGTTTTTATAGAAACATTGCTTTAGAGTACTTTAAAATAAAATTCCCATTAATATGTTGTCCCGTCCAGCGGGTCAGTCAACGAGAGTCACCTGAGAGAGGAGTGGGGAATGGAGGAGAGGGCAAAGGACAGGAGACATGAGGAATGGAGACAAGACAGGATTCTGATCAAGTCTCGTTTATTTAAAGGAAACTCTGGGTGTATATAGTGGAGTATGTATAGGGAAATGACGTCGGCGGGTAAAAGGCATGAGTAACTAAGCAAACAGGCTATGACAGGAAGTCCCATGGCAGGAGACTTACGGGAAATAGGCGGGGTAAGAAATTTAGGAATTTAACTCAGCGGAGGAATGGAAACTTAAGAACATGGCTGAGACTATTATAAAGTGGGTGCGAGTCACAGGTTT
Source organism: Ctenomys sociabilis (assembly GCA_004027165.1). NCBI lineage: Eukaryota > Metazoa > Chordata > Mammalia > Rodentia > Ctenomyidae > Ctenomys > Ctenomys sociabilis. The sequence continues at coordinate 10,698 of PVKA01012853.1, forward strand.
CCCACAATATGTATTGCTCATCTATAAGCAGACAATGGAGAATCAAGATGTATTACTTTGGTGTATAGGAAATACAGAGAAGTGAAAAAGAAACACTCCTGAGTGTCTCAGACTAACACCGAAGTTCATTGCCTCAGCTCTATGTGGAGAATCAAATGGAGTTGCTATATCAACTAATTTCACATTTATAAATGAAATCTATATACTGTTAATATATATATATACACCTATTTTATGTCAAATTTTCAATATATATTACATATTATACATATATATATATATATATATATCATTCTTTGAAACTGCACTATCTTATTTTCCTATGTCTGAAGTTTATTGTTCCAGCCATAACACTGTAAATACTTAATTTTATATTACATATACTTTAGCTAAGTTTGGTGTAGATATATTCTTTACACTGAATATTTCTCAGAGTTTTTTCATACATATTCATATATGTATATATATATATATATGTATATGTATATAATCTTATTTAATGTTGACTCTTAAAAATTACTATATTCACTTAGGGAAAAATGGTGGGAAGATCAAATAATTGCTGTGAATTTTTTGTGATTCAGATAACACAAAGAAAATAAATTATCGTCAGTTAGTACTGATAGCCATGAATGGACCCACTGAACAAAGTTTCTTTTAAAGTCTCATACTTCCTTCTACTAAGGTACCTGAAGGAATGTGATTTCATGTCTCTCCAAGTCCTTTTGTCACTCTCTCCCTGGGAACGAGAGGTGACGGTTGACAGTGTAGGCTCCAGAGCAATCACGGAGACACACAGATCCACCCTTTTTCTCTGAGGAGTGGCTCCAGGCAGAAGGCAGGTGACCACCCACGAGAGTACAGAGTGCACAGCCTGCATGGGGTGGGCAGATTTCTAAAGCTCTCTTGGCCTTCACACAAACTTTCCAGCCTGGCCACCACCACACTTAATGTAAGCATCCTTTGACCTCTACCTCTATTCCATTCTGTGCACTTGATTTTCTCAGCTAACACATCAAATACGTAGTTGTGCAGCCAGCCACAAAAGAATACCACTCTTTCCTGGCTAGGCTGAAACAAGTTTAAGAATCCCAGGACAGACAATAAACTGAGTGTGTTCTCCAGACAATTCCCATTTATTCCTCATAGTAACACTGAAAGAAAAATGCTTAATTATTTCTATTTTGGAGCAGTGTAAAATCAAGCCTAGGTTGAACACAGTTGCCAAATCTACAGTGAGAGCTAGGTTTTAAGCCCAGATCCCATTACGGGATCATAAACCTAACCACAATGCTACATGGCTATACAGAAATTTCTACAGAAATAAAATTTGCTAAAATAGAGGCACAAGCAGGGATGAACACGCAGTTGCGCATCCTGAGCCAAGCTTCACAACTCACAGATGGCTTTGCTTTAGAGGCCTTCATTACTACGAGCCAGGCATTTCAAGGAGAAAGACTGACGGCTATTTTGATTATAACAGTGAACAATTTGTTCTATGTCTAGGTCAAAAGTCAGAAATCTGGACGCTTTTTCTAGATTTAAAACAACTAAGTTCACAATGTCACCTATTTCGCAAGCCTTAAATTACAGTAGATGCAAGGCAGAAATAAAATTATCTGCCACATATTTAAGCTAGGTGAGTGACATCAACATTTCTGTGAGTTCTTTTGCAAGTTTTTTTTTTTGTAAAGTATATTCTAATCAAATAATAGCTGACTTTAGTTACAGTGGTCTAATATGCTCACTGCAGCATACTGTTCCAAAATAACTTTATCCTAATCAACCAAAAATACATTTGGCAGAGAACAATCAATCTAAACTGCCTCAGTTCTCAAACTAAGTTGATGTCATTTACTTCTTCATTTTCCATTTATTTATTTTGATCTTAGAAACTCTACAGGTACCCTTTCCTCAATTAATTATGTTTTAGTAGAAAATTAACAAGGACTTCCTCCTCCATTCACCATCTATTTTTGATAATGATAAATTCTCAACATACCTCAATCATTCTCTAAATGGTTTGGCTTCTCTAGGCAGACTTCTGTGTTTTGTTTTGGTTTTCAGTTTTTTCTTCAGGGCCTCACTATGCAGCTTAGTCTCATAGTGATCCTCCGGTTTTCAGCTTCTTCAGCGCTGGTATTGTAGGCATGTGCCACCTTGCCAGTCTCTGTAGCCAATTCAGTGAGTCCAGGGTGGGGCCAACATGGCTATGGTGCTGGGGATTGAACCCTGGTCCCTGTGCTTACCTAAGCAAACGCTTAGTCCACTGAGCTATCTTGCCAGCCCAGCAAACTTGTGTAAGTATTGCAATAACATTGAGAAACTCAGAAGTAAAGAGGAGCCGAGTTTGGAACAGATAAAAAAGCATCCAGAAGTGTGTATGTGACTTCCCTTAGGAAATGACGCATAGTGAAAGTTGACTGAAATAGTCACAAGGAAGCAATACTATCAAAGTAACTACACAGTAATATGTAGCTTTGGCTAAAAGCTAAAATGATTTCTGTGAATTTATTTTTTCATTTAGTATCATTAGATCATAAATCCTTTATAAACAGTATGACATATTTGCTCATTTATGTTATATAAAATATAGTGTCAATTATTTTGTACATTTCATGTAGATTAATAATATGAGCACTTTTAAGGAAGTTATGACAAAGTGCTATGAAGTCTTATCACTGTGAAAAGTAACTGGAATAGGAGAGTTTTTTGCTTGAGAAGGCATGATTGATTATTCTAAACAGACTCCTTATGAAATATCAGCAAAAACAGGGGAATGCAAAAATAAAAGGAAAGAAATATCACTTTCCCTATGCCTGAGAATGTCTACTATTTATTGATACAGCCTACAAAATCTAGTCTTCTGGAAAAATGAGAAATCAATCATGACATCAGGTCCAGCAACTCTTTAATATTAAGCTTCCATTTGAAATTAATTGTGCATCACTGTATTCCATAATTAAATGTCTTATTCTGGTTCCCCTGAGAAACTATTATTAAAACTCTAGATCAGATATATACAATTAGAAGTTTGTTGGAAAGACTCAGGAATGGTACCTGAGAAATATTTGTAGAAAAGAAGTGAAGCATGTAAGATTAACAGAAGGGGATCTGCGAGGAGCTGCCACAGAGGCCATGGTCAGTCTGAGGTAAGGGTGACCCTTCAGAGATGTCTCCTGAGGATATAGGAGACTTGTACCCATATCCTATTTTCTGCATTGAATATTCATTAGATGCAGATTTGCCTGCCTTGCAGCAGATATCACCTAGCATGAGGCAGTTTGCTTTGTTTAAGACCAGTTACCAGGGTGGGGAGATAGATCAGTTATTTAGCTGCCTTCCTGGCAAGTGCACAGTCCCAAGTTCTGACCCCAGTACCATGCACACAATGCCAGTCCTGGAAACTAGGCCCACTATGCTGGCCACCAAAACCAGGAATAGTGCCTATAATCCCAGTGCTGGGGAAGCTGAGGCCGGAGGATCATTATAAGTGGAACTACATAACGATACCCTGTGGTCTCTTCTGTGAGCTGTGTATCAGCAGCTAACACTCAGGTTTCTCAAGAGTGAATGTGTCACCGAGAAAAGACACCAGTAGAGCTCTAGTCCATCCACAGCATCCAGACCACCCATTAGGGTGACAGAGAATGATGGAACAAAAAAACATAGGACAAATGACTTCACTTTATAAACATCACACTTACAAACAAATCTTGGCTGGGGAGGGCCATATCATGCTATAGTTTTCAAGTGAATTGCACATTTTAAAAGGTCATATGTTTTTTGTCTGAAACAGTCCTTCATTAGAATTGTGTATAGTGGAAGGACCAGAGGATGGCTTCATGCTTCTCCTGTATACTTAAATCCTTGCCCACTGAGTTCACCAGTGGTGTACTTCCATGATTCCTCTGCTTCCTTGAGTATTTACCATATGCCAGCAATGGTACTAAAGTGAGGGGATAGGGGAAGGATAGTTCTATTTCCTGCAGCTCACTGACTAGTAAAATCAAATGCAGTTGGACAAGTGAGTGTAGACCCATCCAACTAGTGCTTTGGGAAAGGTATCTTGCTCAAGGTGTGATAGGTGACAATGTTCACTCAAACTAGACCAAACCTAGCCCCAACCCTTCCTGCCTTGGATGATATACTATAAGGACTCATGCAGACCCAGAAACAGACCCAGGGTTTTCAGTTTATTGTACCCTCAGCTCCCTGAGAAGAGCAGAGTGCATCATGTAAGACCTCCTAGGGGAAGGAGCAGAGCAGGTCAGGAAGCACAAAGAAGAAAAATTGTGGACAAGTGCCTTTCCTAGGTCTTCTGCAGGAAGGAAAGAGATAGGAGGACTGGCCAGCTTGGGGCTGGATAATTTGAACATATTAAGTGGACTGCAGGGCATTGGACATGTCCTTTTACATTAGTCAGTGTTCCCTCGTATAACAGAACCAGATAGATGTCTAGAGATAGGCATTTAAGAGGAAGTGTACAACCAGAATTCACTGATGAAACTATGGAAGCCAGGAAATCTGCCCTCTGCTGTCTGCAGGCTGGAAGTCCATGGCAGCTGGTGCGATCATTCAAGCTAGGGAATGGCCTGAGAATCAAGAGAGGATGGTTTCCAGCAGCTGAAAGCCCAGCTCTCTGATGCCTAAAGGCAGGAGTGAACAAGTAGGTTCAGGAGACAGAGAGGGAATTATCTTTCCTCTCTTTCTGTTTTATTCAGAACCCTGACAAATGATAGGATGAGGTCCAACCATATTAGTGAGAGCAGGTTTATATTCCACTCTCAAGCTCCACTACTAATCTCTTCTGGAAACACTGAGCATCCCCAGACACACTCAGTGAATGTTTGCCATCTGACACCTACGACTAACCAGGACTCCAGAGTATAAGCTCTCTAAAAATCAAGGTTGAGAGTGTGGATTTAATTTTCTGTTCAAGAAAGGAAACTGATTGCCATCCATCTATGGAATCAAAACTAGGGAAACAAGCATTTTAAAAATTATAATGCAGCCTGGCTGGGAATGGGTAGCAATCCTCAAGAAAGCTGCAGAGGAATGGTAGTGTGCTTTTCCATGTCTAACCCTCATCATTCACTGGCGCACAGAGTGCTGGTGGAAATTAGAGCTAAAATTCATCCTTCTAACTCTAAAGAAAAAGATGGATGTACGAAGTCAATATTACTATTAGTATAAAATGTTTGTTCTCTTCTGGTGAAAGACTCTAGAAAATTTTCTGTAAGATTATTTGATATCATCAGCTATCATGTTGTATAATAAAGACTAATAGGAGTTACAATTTATTAGTAAACACTATTGTTGCACTATGTATTTTCTTAGAAATAATATCATAACAATATACATTTGAAATCCAGATGAAAATTTCCATACACATATTACAGGAATAAAACTGCTAGGCAAAAAGAAAAACAGTCAACAATTAATAGGGTCATCAGCCCCTCCTGCCCTAATTAGACCAAAACCCTAATCCCTGTCTTACATTCCTTATTTCTACTGCATGATTGATTTCTTTCTAAGATACTCTATGCTCTCTTTTGCTTTCTTTTCTACCTTTATTGACTCATTTGACTACTACTGCTACATAATTATTGATTCCAAGTACATAAAGCCTTAAAAAGTAAAGCTCTTTGTATCTTTTTTGTTCCTCAATTTACTTAGGTTGTGCTATTTTATGTGCCTCTTAACCTTAATCTATCTTCCTTAAGAGCTTTGCCTTAATTAGGCTTGTAAACAGCCTATGCTAGCTCCCTAAAACATGAGCCTTACAATTCTCTTCTCAGAAACCCTAGATAGCTTTCAGTCTTCCAATGCAAGTGTTTCCAGAAGGCAATAAACCACTTAAAGACCTATTTATGTTTATCTAGAAACTTTAGAAATAGCCTGAATTTCTAATCTTAACTTCATTAGTCACACCATGGCAGCACTCTGCTTAGAGCACTGCTGCTTGGCTAGAAGTGCAGGCTGAGCAGATCCATCCCAGGACACCATCACGTCCTTATTTATTATAGCACTGCTGAGCATCAGAGTTTACATAGCCCGTGGTCATTCTGTTTTTTTTAAAAAAGGCCTAGTACATGTTTGCAACTGCTCTGTATGGCCCACAAGATAGCTCAGTGGACTAAGTGCCTGCTTAGGCAAGCCCAGGGTCTGGGGTTTGATCCTTGGCACCACAGGACACACCAGCCCTGCCTATGGGGTGTGCTGACCATTGACAGAGTCCAGGTGTGGTGGTGCATACCTGTAATCCCAGTGCTGGGGAGGCTGAACAGAAGACGATCATGACAAGACTGAGCTGTGTAGTGAGACCCTGTACCAAATACATAAATTAAAGAAAAAAATAAAAAATGAATAAATAAATAAATAGATCTACTCTGTACCTAGATTGAACATACTTTGCAGATTATTTATACAGCATAAGGGTTCGCTGGGTCTTCCATGCTAGAGTATCTATGAAATGAAACAACATCTAATGAAGAAATGTTCAGTTTCCATCATAAAAAAGACTAGTTTACAAATATGCTTTACTCTTCTGAAATGAAGAGTGGTTTTCATAACTATGTTACCCAGCAGATGTTGAAAAATGTCAATCCTACCTACAAATCAGACTTATGAATTAATAAGTGAGATAGTAACTTCTGGGTAAAAGAACTAATGCTATGCAGAAGGTGGTTTAAAAGTGGATATTTAGAAATATATCTGTCCATATATGATTTTACTGCTGCAAAAAATTGTATTTTCAAATTTTAGAATGTATATAAATGCCTCCCAAGATCAAGTCTATTAGGTTCAAAAGTTACTTTCTAATAAAATAAAAATGTAACACCTTCTGATAAACTTGGAATAATAAATGATTGATGTGCATAATAAAGATGCAAATTTATTTCTCAAATTTCAACAGAAATTCTGTGTGATTAATGAATAATATTTTTAAATGACCATCATGATTTAATAAGCAAAGACAATACCACATTTATTGCATTTGTACCTGTATTCTTTTTTAAGGCATTGTTTTTAGCTTTAGCAGTTGATAAAGCCAAATAAAAGCAAACTATTAAAGAAACGGGACTTGGGCTTTTATTTCACATATATCTGAACTGAGATTTCCTAAACAATAAAGCAAATTCACTCTTATTTTTTCACTCTAAGTAATAGAGTTAATATTTAATGATGTAATAAAATGTTAATATTCTGAGAAGAGAAAAATGAGTCATACAATGACAAATAAAATTGAATAATACATAAATGTAAACATTTAATTTATCTTTTTTTTTGTTTTTGTTTTTTTTGTCTTTTTTTTTGTTTTTTGTTTTTTGTTTTTTTTTTGAGACAGGGTCTTACTGTGCAGTTCAGGCTGGCCTTAAGCTCGTAGCTCAGGCTGGTCTCGAACTCACAACAATCCTCCTGCCTCAGCCTCCCCAGTGCTGGGATTACAGGCATGCGCCACCACGCCCGGCTCTTAATTTATCTTTATGTAATTATATATATATATATATATATATATATATATACATATTTGTATGTTGAACTTTCATTTATTTATGAGTAATGTACAAAATTTAATAAGCTTGTACCTTGTTTGCATTTCACAGCCTAAGCAGTATTGACGCTTTTGGAAGTGTAGGTCTCTGGTGTAGCAATGTGTGTTCTTGTGCCTCAGAACAGGGGCAGCACCCCCAATTATGAGATTCCAGAAGCCACTATAATGCCAAGTGTTTTCAGATGTCGTTATGTATCCTTAGGGAGACAGAGCCTTCCAGCACTGGAAACCGCTAGTCTATTGCTAAAAAATGTAAACCCCAAAATTAATTCTGCACTATTGGAACTCAAACCACATTCCTAACTTTATCATCTAACATCTATATTTCTAACTTCATCATCTACAACTCTATTTACATCCACCCCCTCTTTTCACCTGCTTTGGCTGCCTCTGCTGACAGATGTTCTGTCACATCTGCTTTGCATTCCCTCCCCAGGATTGTACTTATGACTACAATGATTCTTTACCCCATTTCTTTATAGTAATATTTTACTCACACCTCATAATCTACCTCGGATGATATTTCCAAGACTTCTTTCAGATTCTTTTGTTAGAATAAACCTCCCCTCTGAATTCAAAACCTACCAATACATCACAATTTCAGTTTTTATAACAGGCTTCCTTACACTTGGTTCTATGGGTGTTTTTTGCTTCTGTTTTTCTTTCAAATAGACACTAAACCTTTTCTGTAAAGATTTTTGACCAATGAGGTCAGTGTTAATGTTCCTGTCTGCATGATGGTACCTTAATAAGGAAGAATGGATCATAATTTAGGATCTGAGAGGAACAACTGAACAGTAGTAAGTGTTTACATGAAAAGTTCTTCAAAATACCATACCCGTTAACAGAAGAGCGAAATTGATGAAATACTGCTTGTGTAGTTGTGATCCCTTTGAGGAAAAAAATACAAATATTATGCTCATATATTCAAAGAAAATTGAAGCAAGATATACTATTGACCATTATGACTGTGGTATTTTCATGTGGAGAAACAAGACACCAAGACCTTTCTCCCAGGAAGCCTTGATTTGTGCCAGCACAGACAGAGGATTCCTATCCAAAGGCTGAGGGCTGAGCACAGCAGAACTGCGTCCTTTCATAGGATTTTCGTGTCTTGGGCTCTTTGTATGGCATACCCTCACACGATGCAATCATTGACATTGTGCAGTTGGATTGAGTATGGTTTATGTCACAGAGTGCATCAAAGCACACATCCATGCACAGAAGCTCCTGCCACTGCACTGTGAAAAGTCCTCCCTTCTTGACATGTTGGGAAGGGACCCTACCATGTTATATGCTGTTACTTCTGGGAAATAAGAAAGTCTTGATGGGATCATGAACTTTTCTCTCTAAGCCTTTATGTATCGTTTGAATCATTTAATATCATAAGCATGAGTTATGATAATGGAATAGTTACAAAATTTGAGATACAGTATTTTTATTCAAATTTTTTTCTTTTGTTCAAACTAAAAATTCACAAATAAATGGAATTATACCTCAGCTGATGCATGGAATCACCAACTATTCTGAGACTAAGATATTTATAACATGATTCTTTTCTAAGATGAATCATATTAATTCAGTCTTTTCTGATATAGTGGTTTCTAAAAGGTTACCAACTAGTAACCAGTAGCCTAACTCTTTATATTTTTTGTGTGGATATTCAAAAATGTAAGCCAAAATTCCTATCTTAAACAAGGATATTTGTTACAACCATTGGAGATTAATATTGAAATTAAGAGGATCAGTTTGCCTTCTGCTTTTATGCATAAAGAGGGAAAACTTTGATTAAGACATTTGGATTCTCACAGGACTTTCCTTATTACCAAGGCAAGGTATCTCACCAGATCTACTGGTTTTAATTGAAAGGGGATTTAGATTTTTTTTAATTTTCTAAAATAAAAGACAATGACTGATGAATGTCCCCTACAAGGTCACAGTTGACTTTGTCCCTGCTCTCATTTTCTCAGGCAGGTTAAGTTAAGTTCATCAAAGCTTCTTAGAGACCTTCAAATATCGTGATCAATTTCCTTCCTCTTATGCTGAGGCAGGAAAGATACAATTACCATGCTTCCTTAAACATTCATGAGGGGAGTGTTGCAGACCATGGCCTCCTGGCCTCAGAGGAGTCTCTGTGAAAATTCCAAGGATTGTGGAAAAACCTATAGGAGCACTTTCTTTGTATGACTGTATCACTCAAAAATAGCATTTTGGAAGCAAGAACAAATTTTTGCTGATTTTTTTACTGCAAATTTCCAGTGATAGCATGGTAATTATGTATGTTGAAAAATAGTTTAATTCTGAGTCACTCAGTGAGAATTCAAGAGAAAAAAATGCTGATTAAAAAAATTATTTGACTGTTTGGGGAGATAGCTCAGCGAATGAAGTGCTTGCCTGGAAAGTGCAAGGACATGGGTTCGAACCCCAGCACTGCATGCCGTGTGACACAGTCTTTGCACGGTGACCCATGCCTGTAATTCCAGCACAGGGGAGGCTGAGACAGGAGGATCATTAGGGGTCCAGTCACAGTCCCACTCTCACAGGACAGTCTTTCTTTTTTCACAAGTCATTTATTAGAAACTGATTTTTCTGTTTTATTTCTCAGAGAACTCATGAATTTAACTAATGAAAAGGTGATGATTCTTAACAAAAATAAAGTAGATTAAAAGATAAGCTTATCAAAGGAATAGAGTCACTCAGAGGACAATATAAATGTTACTTTTTAAAGAATGAAACTGAATTTAAGACGCATACATACAGGAATTAAGTTGTGAAATAAGAATGTGGAAAACAATAGCAAGGAAGTAACTGCTGTGAATCATAAGGAAGCCTGGAAGGACAAAACAAAGAGGATGGAAGTTCCTGACCCAAAAACCTTCCTTTTTAGTAAGAACCAAGGTAAAAAGAAAGCCTGAGCTGGGAGTTGTGTAGCTTACAGATTTATGAGCATGGCTTGGCATTCAAAATTTGTAGTCTGATTAGTATTTATTGCATTTCAGTAAAATAGTCTGATCTAAGCAGTGACCTCTGTTACTGGAAACAGCTTGGCATTCCAGGAATTTCCTGATACAGTATTCAGCGCTTTCCCATCTTCTTCTGACCCCCTCTTTTCTTGACTAAAACAAGAGATTTCTTCTTAGTGTGAGTGAAAAGGAGGAAAATTGCCTTCTTTTATCAGCTTCTACTTCCCTCCTATCTGGAAAGAACAATAAATATTTTAAATGGAAAACATTTCAGAGTGCAACTCTGAATTTTAAGGAGGCAAAGTGGTTTCAGAAGTAAATCTCAGTTCTCTTTGGCTAACGTGAAAAGAACTGGGAATATACCTGCCTATTTATTTCTATTGTCCTACTGATATAAACCACTAAAGGGGCAAAATCTCTTCCTGCCTGGTCCCTATTGTGGTTTTACAGTTTTAGAATATAGAGAATAAATGTCTGTTTGGTGAATGAAAAAATGAGTCCTTGTATACTGCCTTGATTTTAGCAATTCCTAGAATGGCAACAGCTACTGTGTTGAAAATAAAGTAATTGTCTTTGGAGATAAAACATAGACTGATATTAAAATAAAAAAAAAACTTCACATAGACTTCAAATATAAATATAAAACCTTGAAAGGTGAAAAGTTTAATCTTTTTGGAATAGTTGTTATATAGGTGTTAAGTATTAGATGGATTTGTTCAACTTATTTTCAATATATAGTACCCATAAATAGTATCACCTGAGATGTTTGTTTGTTTGTTTATATGTTGTTTTGGGTCAACTAACATTATAAAAAGATTTATAATGTAGCAGGCACACAGTTGATAATAAAGTTAAAGAAAGGAACAAATGCACTGAAAGATACACATTAAAGAGTTTGTGGTGTGGAAATAACTTACATGATGGTTGAACAGGCAAAGGCTACTTGTGAAGGTCAGATCAGACCTTCTTAGCATGCACTGAATCTGTTTTTGAAAGGCAGAACTTCTTCATGGAAACCTCACTTCTGCACTAAAAATCATTCACACAATGAACTCGGAACTATTCACATTGTCTAATAGGATTTCACTTACTTAAAGCCAACTGAATATGAACTTTAATCCCATCTTCAAAACAACTTTGCAGAAACTTAAAAATTAGTACTTGCCAAATCGTGATGCGTCGTCTGCCCACATAAGCATGAAAGGCAGTATATCCCACCATGATAGCATCTTTAGGGAAAGTAAAAGACGGAAGATACTGTTTTCATTTTAACCAAGAAATTATTTAAGGGGTCAGGGAGATGACTCAGTAGAATAAGCGCTTTCCTGTCAAGTGCAAGTCTGAGTTCAATCCCCAGTTCTGCCAAAAATGAAAAAAAAAAGAAGCTTATTTAAAAAATGAAATATCCCATAAGGTAGAAACTGAATGCTTTCTCTAAAGAATTTGAGCTAAAGTACTACAGGATGAATTTTGGAAAGAAAGGCAGCTTCCAGTCCAGAAAACGACAAATCTGAACATTTAAATGTCAAGGGCCAGAACCTATTATAATCATGTCAGGCCACGAACACTCTAACCTGTCTAAACTTCATCATGTTTTTCAGATTTAGAATATATATGTGTTCTGCTTCATTCAGACAAATTATCCAAATAAAATTCCAAATTAAAATACTAATTTTATGTTTGTTTGTTTGTTTGTTTAATTCCCACTACTGCAAACCCCATTTTTATTTTTAGAGAGGCTCTTGCTCAGTTGTGAAGTTGCCCAGGCTGATCTTTTTCTTTTTCATATTTTTATTGAGAAACAAATAGTAATGAGATATTTTCAAATAAAAATTAGTAGGTCAGTTTCAATAATTAATAAATTGCATATTGCTATCTTAGTGGTAAATTGTTGTACAAGATGCAGACATGATATTCTATTTACAAACACTATTAGAACAGATCCTTCTATTCACTGAATTAAGAGAATGTAGCTGTATATTTATCTTAACCATTTTGAATATACAGATTCAAAATGGTCATTTATTTGTATCCCCTTGTTTTGTTTAGTTTTGTAAATTAAATATTATAAGTATATGCATTCAGCAAAATATTCCCAAATAGTACAGTACTCCATAATAGTTTGGGGTTTTCCATATGTCTGGCAATGTCAGAATTTGTTGACTTGAGTCCTTTACAGCTCAGCATACTTACATGGTTTCACTTCCTATACTTTGGTTTAATACTTTTCTGCTGGATTGTTAAGACCAACATAAAGCAAGAGCTATATAACAAGAAATATAGCTTTTGTATCTGATTAAGGTCAATCAAATCCCCTCAGAATTTATCCTGAGACAGTGTAGCACAGCTTGTAGATCCTTTGTCTGTGTCAGCCATGTGGATAAGTCATGGTCATTGCTTGACCAATTTGCTTTCTGTGAAAGCCTGAGAGAATGTTTTCTCTCCAGGTCACTCTCCATAGGCACACTCTACATCCTCAATCACTTTCCTCTTTGGACCCATAATGTCCTTGATCAGAAAATTTGGGACACAGCTGAGTTGTATGATGTTACAGTACAGATTCTCCTATGTCTTGAGTATTCACTGACTTTGAAAGGCTAGGGCCAAAATGTTGGCTGTCTTTGTGGTCCTCCTTTTTCTCTAAGTTTAGGTCTGCAAACTTATGTTGTTAACCCTTCAGAAGAGAAGCTTATTGCTAAACTTGTAATTATCTTGCCTCAGCTTCCCAGACTAGATAAAACACTTTATATTATTTATCATTTGATATGTTTTTCTAAATTACGATCTCCTAATTTTCATATTATAGAGGAGGGTTGAATAATGCCTCTCAAAGATATCTTCTTCCAGATCACTAGAGACTGTGATTATATTATTTTCAATTAAAAAAAAGGGATGTTGAAACTTTGACTAAAATTTAGAATCTTTAAGGTTCTGAGTGACCCATGTGTGTCTCATAAACAAAGCAGATGGAAAAGTAGGTGACAAAGGTAGAGTGATGTTTTGATAGAATCAGAAGGTAAGGAGCTGTGGTGAGAGAAGTGGACATCACCTGCTGCATCATGGGCCAGAAGGGGGCTCCAGCCTAAGGACTGCAAGCGGCTTTTAGAAGCCAGAAGCAGGAAGGAAACAGATTCTGTCCAAAACTTTTTAGATGAATTTAGTGCTGCTGACACCTTGATTTTGCTCCAGTGAAACACATTTTGGATTTCTGGCCTCTAAAAATATAAAATGATAAATTTCTATTGTTTTATGACACTAATTTGGCATAATGTGTCACCACAGCAAATAAGAACCTGAGGTAAATAATACTGTCCTGAAGAGCTTTTCCTTTCATGAAGTGCTGATTATTCCAATATCATTATTTCATTTGCCGTTGTCAGCTGAAAATATGTGAGGAAAAGACAAAAATCTCCAGATTTCTGTGCAATTAACATGACAAATAACATATTTTTCCTATGGACTATTATAGTCAAAGGTGTATATAACTTCTGCACAGAATCTATAAAAGTAGACTGTTTAATGTACTTGGTACAGGGTCTTTAGGGTCTCACTATGTAGATCAGACTTGTAGTGATCTTCCTGTTTCCAGCCACCCAAGTGCTAGGATTACAGGCACATGCCACCACACAAAGTCTCAATTGCCCTCTCAGTGCACACAGGAGCAGAGGCTGGCATGGCACAGTGGGGATCGAACCCTGGTTCCCTGAGCCTTCCTGCCTAAACAGGTGCTTTAGTTGGCTGAGCTATCAGGCCAGCCCTAAGTAGACATTTCTTTCACCTTTCATTTGTGTTTCCTGCTGTATATCACGATCATATAAAAAGCACAGCAGAGCAGTCAACACTGACCTGAGATGGATGTGCACACTGTGGATAATAGAACTAAAACAGTGTGATCCAGGATTACTAATGTTTTGGAAATCACAAACTGGTTTCTGCCCAAGACCAGGCTGTAAGAGTTAAATTTTTTCATTTCATTTAAACCTTGATAAATTTGAGTCGGCAAGATACCTCAGGAGACTAAGCACCTGCTTAAGCAAGTGCAGGGCCTGGGGTTTGATCTCTGGCGCACATGCTGTGCCGGCCCAGCCCCCAAGTGCACTGAACCCACTGAGTCCTGGCATGATGACACATACCTGTAATCCCAGCATCAGGGAGGCCGCAGACAGGAGGATCACTACAATTCTGAGCTGTGTAGTGAAACCCTGCACCAAATACATCTTAAAAAGTCAAATTTGAGTTTCCATCATCTCCTGCCACACTTAATTTGAACCAATGTATAACTTTTTTTTTTTTGGCAGAACTGCTGATTGAACTCAGATCTTTGCACTTGCCAGGGATGTGTTTATTCTACTGAACCATCTCCCAAATCCCTGAACCAATATATTTCTATTTCTTGTTAAGTAGATAATTCTTTTGTAAGCAGAGTAAAAGAGTATTAAATAAATTTTATAAACGTCCATCCTACCTCTAAAAGGTCCTCTCTCACTGCATTTTGTGTTGCTAAAAAATAATAGAGGCTGGGTTTGGCTCAAAATTCTGGAGATTTATGGGCATAGTGCTGCTGTGTGACAGGCTCCTGTTGGGTCTTTAATGTGATAAAATCACATGAGTGAGAGGAAGAAGCAGCCATACAGAAGTGAAACTCAAGAAGGTACCAGGCTGCCTCACACCACAACACACACACCAGGAAACTAATCCAATCCCAGAAAGCCCTGCAAAGGGATGCCTCTGCAACCTGTCACCTTCCCCTCGTCACCTCAGCTCTTGAAGTTTTCACCCGAGGCTCCAGCTCATGAAACGTGTGGGCGAGCCGGGCGTGGTGGCGCAGGCCTGTAATCCCAGCACTCGGGAGGCTGAGGCAGGAGGATTGTTGTGAGTTCGAGACCAGCCTGAGCTACAAAGTGAGCTTAAGGCCAGCCTGAACTGCATAGTGAGACCCTATCTCAAAAAGAGAAAAAAAAAAAAAAAGAAACGTGTGGGCATACACTTAACCTGTACCCTAATCACAGCCTTCTATCCCTGCTCCAAGGAGTATTGTGTCCTCATGATGTACAATGTATTCATTCAATGCCAAACACCCAAAGTCTTCAAATCATCCCCTCATCATTCAAATTCCCAGTCCAAAGTCTCACCTGAGATACAAGCGAAACTTTACACTGAGATCCTACATGTAAAACATATATGGGATAGGGAAATAATAAGGGTTCCCAACAAGAGCAAAAACTAGTAGGGCAAATGTTAACTCTTATAGTTACGAGATGAGTGTTCAGTTCATATTGGGTGGCAAGTGCCTCCAAAGCCTTGAGCAACCCATATCCCACAACCAAGGTGAGCACTATATGTTATCCATGGCTGCATCACAATAGGGCCATGGCTGTGGCTTCACCCCCATAGTTCCTCTGGCATTGCTGTGTCAAGTCACAAAAATAGTTCAATCCATGACAGAGGTTTCTGTCTGGCCTACTAGGCTTTCCTTTCAAATCTCAGTGGAAACTCCCATGGCCCTAACCTGGAGTGGCATGTAAAAACCACCAATGCCTGTCATTCATTCCTTTCAGAGCAAGAACAAAATCCATGCCTGGTAAGCCATGGTAGGAGTGCTGTGAAATGCTTTATTAGAAGGTGAGGAGCTGAATCCCAAGTTAAACATTAAATTGAATAGAGTGAATGGAACTGAAATCTCTGTTCTTGAGGCCTCTGGCTAGGGTGGGAGAAAAAGCCTTGAATATGCACTCAGGCCTTATGTCTCTCTGTTTCTCTGTCTTTGTCTCTGTCTCTGTCTCTATCTCTTTCTGTCTCTGTTTCTTTCTATTTCATCCTGTCTCTGACTCTGTCTCTGCCCTCCCATCTCTCTATCTCTGTACTGATGCTTAGCAAATAACTTCTCTTTATCTGTGCTAATATCATTATTTAGTGGTTGGTGGCCCTATTCTTAGATGCTTTTCATTTATTCTTTCCAAGGTCAGTCTGTAAATTTTCCAATCTTTCTTCTGTACTTGTCTTTTAATTACAAGTTGTGTCTCCAAGCCCTCCCTTGCTATGAATCTGATCATAAAAGTTGAAAGGAACTGTGTAAATTAGCTAGTATTTGGAACTGTGTAAATCCTAGTATTTGGAAGTGTAAGGCAGAGGATTTCCATGTGTTTAAGGCCATTTTCAACTATATAGTGAGATAAAGTCCAGACTGAATTGTACAAACTTATCTTAAAAAAATTAAATTAAATTAATGAAAAATACTAAGTAAACATGTAGCACCCTGAAGGTTTTGTTATTTGGATATTTTCCCTACTGATCTGTCACTCTTTTATTCTTTTTAATGTATTTGGTACAGGGTCTCACTACACAGTTCAGATTCATAGTGATCCTTCTGTTTTCAGCCACCCCCCCCCAGGTGGTGGAATTATAGGCATATACCACCACACCCAGACTAAGTGATTGGCTCAGCACGCCCATGGGTGGGGCTGAAGTGACCTGTGGTGCCAGGTATTGAACCCCAGTCCTGTATCTGCCAAAACAGGCACTTAGTGCCCTGAGCTATCTCGCCAACCCTGATCTATCACTCTTAAATCCATCCTATTACAACACTCCAGGTCAATGGGATGCAATACCATTCTTTGTTGCTTCATGGCAAGGACTGGCTCTGCTCCAATTTCCAGTAACCTGTTCCTCTTTCCATCAGAGACTCAATGGCATCACCCTTACAGCCCATATTTCTTCCACCATCTTGCTTAGTGCTACTTGCCCAATCTTGAAGTAGTCCAGTCTCTTTCCAAATGGCCATGTTTACTGAGACTTCACCGAAATGATCCATAATGTTTTAATTACAGCATTAAAGTGGAGGGCTTTGTTTAGCAAATTCCTCCAAATTCTTTTAATTTCTGCCCATTACCTAGTTTCAAAACTCCAGCTATGTTTTCAAGTTTTATAGCAACAACCTTACTCCTGTGTAACAATTTTCTGTCTTCATTTATATGATGCTGCCATTGCAAAACAACTGAGGCTAGGTAGCTTATAAAGTAAAGGCATTTATGTAGCTCATAGGTTTTGAACTCTGGAGCAGTCCCAGAATCTGCTTGTATCTGCTGAAAGTCTCATAGAAAAGACAATACAGTGACACAAAAGTGCTTGAAATACTGAGGGGACATCCAGAGGACAGACTCCAGAAGGTGCCAGCCTCCTTTACAGCAAGTGATATTTGCAAGAATATTAATCCAGTCAAGTTAAAATTAACCATCTTAGCATATAATGTTATGGTAACACAAATAAGAAAAAACACAAATAATTATGTAAATTTTACTTATTTCTTTCAGTGGAGTAGAATTAGTTCTGCCTATTAAGCCATCCTGAAGGTAAGGCCAGTTTCTACCTATTAGATATTCCACACCTCAACACCACCACAGTAGTGACCAAGCCTGCAGTACATGAATCTTTAGGAGATTCATTAAAGCTACACCCAACCCACATAAGTTAGGTAGTGCTTCATTTAATGAAGATACTATGGAATAGAACAGCATTAGTTAAACTATGAAATCCAAATTCACACACTTTCTTTTAAAGTGAAATAGAATCATGTATTCTACAGAAGGTGGAAGTGCACTTAACCTAAATATTCACATGCACAGCTCCATCCCTATTACTGTTTTTCCAAATAATCGCCATCTATCATTAAGAACTAGACTTCACATTGAAAACACATTTGGCTGACTGAGTCTTTAACAAAGTAAAATTTTCTTTTCGAAGTCCAAATCTTATTTTGAATGTGGAGATGTTGAGGGAAGTATATGATCACCCCCATCATACTACCAAGATTTGTGGTACATTAAGCAAATCCTTTACAAATGAAGATAGTCTATAAAAATAGTAGAATCTCCACTATTCAACTCTACTGAAAGAGATAAGTAAAATTTATGTAATTCTTTGTGTCTTTGCTTGTTTGTCTTGCCATAACATTATATGCTATTATGGTTAATTTCAACTTGACTGGATTAAAAAATATTCAGTTGGTGAAGCATTACTTCTGAGGATGTCTGTGACATGCACCCTAAGAAGACTGGTGCTTGAGTCAGTGGACTGGAGAAGGAGCATCTGTCCTCACTTTGGGAAGGTACCATCCAGTTAGCTGAGTGCATGTCTAGAACAAACAGGCAAAGGAAAAGGAGAATTTGTTTCTCCACTAGAGCTGGAGCACTTTTCTGCTCAATTCAAAAATCTCTGGCTTTTGGACTTGGAAACTTCATCTTCTTTTGCTCTGAGTCTCCTAGCATTCACTCTCCCCCTATGAGCACATGGTCTTCATGGAACTTCTCACTCTTTATTACGGTAGAAGACATCAGATATGTTTGTGTCTCCATAATCTTATTTGTTCTAATTCTCTAGAGAGTTCTGACTGATAGACACGTTGATTTGCTCATTGAATGTGCAAATGAGCAAGGTTTCTCCTTAGTGTGGAAAATATAGAAACATGCATGGTGGCATAGAAATGCATTCTATTCAATTTCTTTGAATAGAATCCAGCAGTTTTAGAGAAAAAATAGAATAATTCACACTGATAATCGACTCCCCATACTTCTATTCTATCAATAGTGAAAGAACCAGTCAATTAAGTTTCATAACAGCAAGTTTTCTTTATATACATTAGAGCACTCATTAACTTATTGATTATTCATTCCATTATAATAGTAAAAAGGTAACATCGACATTCATCTCAGCACCTGGTCTCAGTCTTTAAGCACAGACTCTAGGAAGTGTTGGGTATAAGTCTGAAAGATATGGAAATTGAAGAGGAATGCCCACATCTGGCTTAAGGGCATCCCTAAGCTGCACGGGGGAAGAGCCAGACAGTCTTGCCATACAGTCTTGGAGAAAAAACCTGGACAGGTTCTTTGAAAACTGTCTCTGTTGATATTCTACAATTGGGTGATGTGACTGAAAATAAAATGACTCAGTAATGAACTTTGATTTATCAAATTCATGCTTGGTTTAGAAATTTAAGCTCCTAACTTTTTGGAAATTGAAAGCCATCTACACTACAGCTGCCCAAGATTCTCTCCTTAACCAACTCCTAAACTACATTCCTGTAATTGAAGCCCACTAGGAGGCTGAGGCAGGAGGACTACAACTGCAAGTCCAGCCTGGAAAATTTAGAGACTGAGACTTGTTTCAAAAAAATTAATAAATAAAATTTAAAAGGTGGTGGTAATTACAGTCCAATCCAAAGGTTCTAGCAACAAAATAAGAACAGAGAACACCAAAAAAAAAAAAAAGAAGAAGAAGAAGAAGAAGAGGAGAGAGAAAGAGGGAGGGGGGAATGAGAGAGAGAGAAAATTATTAGTTTCATAACATTACCAACAAAAAAACTCAAGACCATGCCAGAGTCCCAAGATTATTACCCTGTCTTCATATTGAATAAAATATCTGATGGAAGAACAAAATCTAAGTGTACTTTAAGAAAAATATTCTAATATTCCACCTCAAGCAAGATGAAGGCGCAAATATTGTATATTTCTATTATCACATATTCTACAGGAAGGTTTTCTATAAATGACTTCACTATAACATCTAAGTACAAGTAAGAAATCTAACCTACCTAAAACTTATAGAGAAAATTGAAAATAATGAGGTACACAAGGAAAAATATGATCATACCTATATAACACATATAAGGAAGTCTTAAACTCAGTCTCCTCAACCTAAAACATCACAAAGATGACACTGTGGAGACAAAATAGAAAATTTAAAAAAGTAAAGTAGGAACAATAGAATGACAAAAAGAATCTGATTTTGGAAATGTTAATGCAGAAAAATGTGAGAAGTTTTTATAAAAAGGAGGTTGTATGTAAGTTAAAAGAGGACATGCTGTCAAGGAATGACTTTCTTCATTTAAAGAAAATGATTTTCAGAAACTGCTGAGGTTGAGCATTGTCAGCTAGCAGTACACTGAGTGTCAAATAAATTGGTTCCTTAATTCCAAAAGGATGGAGTGAAATAATAGTATATAGTGTCCACAGCAAGCACTGATGATAGATTATTCATCTCTCTCTCTCTGTCTATCTACCTATCTATCCATGTATCTATCTATTATGTGTCCATCCGTCTATCTGTATTTATACATCTATCTCTTTGTATTTATTTCTAACTATTTGTTTATCATCTATCTCTCTCCATTATGTATGTATCTATTATCTATCCTCTCTCTATCATATGCCTGTCTGTCTGTCTGTCTCTCTGTCTGTCTGCCTCTCTGGGAGAAATTCCTCCAGCACTCTGATGAGCCTCACAAGATGCACAATAGGAGTTCCTTAATGTCACACCAGTACTCATCTCCTCTCTGCTATCCACTTGGGATCCTCATTATCCATGCCGAGGGCTTTGCTGCTCTGCTTCCCTACCTGGTGGCAGGACCTAGAACCTCATTCCTGATGAATCTCAGCCCTTAATTACATTCTCACTTCGTGGATAGCTATCTACAGTCACTCCTCACAAGAAATGGGTCAGGAAATACCGAGAGGTCTCAGTGGCTTGCCTAGATGTCACTTATACATCTCTCTGACCCCACTGAGCAACAGCAACCTTCTTCCTTCCCATTATCAGGATCTATCTTCTTCACTAGGGAGGAAAATTATTTTTATCTCCTGATCTCTTGAAACAAAGAATCTAAACTGTCTGGGCAGGAGGCATAGTTCAATTCGAGCAAGTGGATATCTTGATGTTTCTCCCAGAAAAGTAATCTAGTTTACCCTGGAAACAAGAACTTTTTATGAGCAGAATATATTTATTGAAGGAAAGAAAGCTCCTGTCCAAGAGACGGACAGGATGGAAGCATGAATGGGTTGTCCCCAGGAAGCTGTGTCTTCTGGGGACTTTCATAGTGTAAAACCATGCTGGGCTAAGTGGAGAAAATGGGAACTCACTTAGGTGGATGTGAGGTGGGAAAAAACAATGATCAACCAATGGGACTACAAGCACCATTGCTCAGGTGAAATTGATTAGGCCCAGGACCAAGTGGGGAAGCTAGTCAAGGAGTAAGAGGGCATGAATATGGGACAGGGTTTCTTCCTGTTGGGGGTTGGGCTAGTGACTCATTTGAGCACTTTCAAGGTGATTGATATCTATTTAGAATATCAGTCCTGGGTGCCCCTCCCTATAAAGTATGTAGCTGTATTTGTTTTCTTTTTTGTCTTAAGGTCTGGCTCACAGCAGGAGCATTCTTCCCTCCCACACTTGTAAGGTATCTTGTCTTCTGTGTTGCCTCTTTGAGGGACTGGCCCTGTCTGACTGCCTATAATATTTTTATCTAACTTGACTGCCTACAGCATTCCTCCCTCTGAAGTAGTAACCCAAACTGCAGCGAGGGGATCATGGGTGATGGCCACTCTAACTTCTTTAGGCTGAAAGGGTTTGTAGCTGTTGACCGGCATTTTTCTCTTGGGTGGACATATAGTTTTGAGTGTGGAGGAGACAAAGCCAAAGAAACTATTAAACATGCATATGCCAAATAATAAAATTAACAGAATAATCATAAATATAGTCAAAAATGATTTTCACCAAGAAGACAGTAATGACTTTCCATAAAAATGATAAAGATAGGGTATAAGGGACCTAAACAAGAACTTTTAAATTCACAAAAACGAGAATGGTAGGGACAAAAGCAAAACCTTCCCCAGATAGGCCATTAGGAGTGCTCTAGGAGGCCATCTTTCATTTTCTTAAATAATTTTTTTAAGATTGTGTACATTTAAGTTACACAATCTAATTCCACATGCTACCTAGAAAGAATGAGATGTTGTTTTACAGTGACATGTACAGGATGCATATTCATACATCCTTCTTCTGTGACAGCTACACTGTAGTCACTTATTAATAATCCAAAATACAGTACAATGTTATAATTTATTGTCCATATTCTGTACCCTAAGTCTCCAGATGTGTCATTTCATATATCTTCACCTTTCTACCCTCTGACCTATATTTTTTTTATTTCCTCCACCCCCCCATAACCTTAGTATCTATGTTTTGATTCTCAATCTGAGTGTATTTGACCTTTTAATTTTACATGTAAGTGTGAAGGTGCAATGTTATTTTCTGTATCTGACTTCTTTCACTAACTGTAATGCCTTCCAGTTTTATCCATATTGTTTCACAAGGTAAACTCTTCCTACTTTTTAAGAGTAAATGATATTCTTTTTTGTATATATGATATATTTTTTTTCCATTCACATACAAATGGATACATATAGTTTATTTCTGGTGTGTTGACTTTAGTGAATGAGTTCACTGAGTTCAGGAGGGTGCAGATGTCTTCACAAGGTGGTAATCAAGTTTCCCTGGGGTTATGGCCGTAAGAGATCTTGCAGCTGATATGGAAGTTCCATTTTTAAAAAAATTTCTGAGAAGCTCCCATACTATTCGCCTAATGACTACATAATCTACATTTCTCCCAAGAGTGCTGTTGGTTTCCCTTTTATGCACCACTTCACCGGCATTTGCTTCCTTTTCACATCTGGGTAACCATGGCCTAATGGGTAAGAAGTAGCTTTGATTTGCATTTCTCCACTAATTAGTGACACTGAGCATCTTTTCATATACTTATTGGCAATTTTTATGACTTTCCTGGAGAAATGAATACTCAAGCCTGCGTTCGCTTTTAATTACTGATCTAGCCGGGCGTGGTGGCGCATGCCTGTAATCCCAGCACTCGGGAGGCTGAGGCAGGAGGATTGTTGTGAGTTCAAGACCAGCCTGAGCTACAAAGTGAGCTTAAGGCCAGCCTGAACTGCATAGTGAGACCCTGTCTCAAAAAGACAAAAAAAAAAAAAAAAAAAAAAAAAAAAAAATTACTGATCTATCATTGAGTCACAGGAGATCTTTACACATTTTAGATAACAAGCCCTTACCATATCTGTGATTCATAAATATTTATTCCCAATCCTTGGGTTGGATTTCAAGCTGCCATTTTATGTGACCTGAGCCTTCCATGCTGCAACTGAAAATCCGGTGCTAAAACCAATACTTGGGAATTCTTTCTTCTGTTCTCTTCTAGGAGTTTATGCCTTCAGGTCCTACATTTCAACCTTCTGTCTATTTTAAATTGATGTTGCACATGGCATTAAAGATCCAGTTTCATTTATTTTTGCATGTGGAGATCTACTTGCCAGCTCCATTTGTTGAGAAGGCTCTTTTGTCCTGGGGGTATTCCTTCAATGCCTGAGCTAAAAATTAGTTCATATCATGTGTTTATATTTATTGCTCTTATTTCTCTCTTCTTTTTCTCTGGACCATGTCTCTGCTTTGTGAACATAAAACTATTCTTGATTTCAATTTGTGTTTCTCACACTGCCTATATTGGTATCATAGCAGCACATAATAGAAATTGACTTGGAGAGAGACTAGCACCCTGGGGGCTACAGCCCCGTCTTCCTAGTGCCTGCTCTGCGGTGGCTCCTCATATGTGCCTTCCACAGCATTGCGTTACTCCATTTTTCCAGCTTTCTCAGGGATACATAGCACTTGATCACACCAGTGACATTAATTCAGCAGAGTAGGCCATGGGAGTAAAGAAAAAGAGAAATAATAAATACACTCTGCCTTTATAAAGTTTATAGTCAGTAGTAGGCAGTAAATCTTTTTAGTCAGAAAGCTATAAGCAGTTGAAAATTGAATCTTCCAAACAACATAGCATTAAAAAAGCAGTGATAGAACTCTATGAGATAGTAAAAAACCTACCCTCACAATGGAGATTTCAATATATAGTACCCCTCTAGATACTGGTTGACCTAAAGCAGCAATAGCAACAACAAAAGAAATACAGAACATTTTAACAACTAAAATAACAAATTGATAGAAGCTATTAAAAAAGTATACCACTAAAATTATAGAAGGTAGAATCTTGTTCTGAAAACTTAGAACAATTAAAAATTCTTTCCACCTAATAGCCCATTAATTGTACTTAAACAAACATTGAAAGATTATAATAAAAGAAATCTTTATTTCTGCTTGTGCTACAAGTGTATTGGAAATCAACATCAAAAGCAGAATAGAAACACTGAATTAAAAAATATCCCATGTGTTGCAAATCAGAAAATCCTGAATAACTGATAGAACAAAAGGTAACGATGAAAATGACAAAATACGTAGAACTGACATATCAAAAGTACATATTAAAAGAACTGACATGCCAAAACTATAGTTCATTAAGCAATGTATAAAAAAATATAGCTACAAAATGGCCCTATATATTAGAAAAGAGAAATAGTTTGAAATTTATGAGTGAAGCATTCAACTTAAGAACCTAAACATATGAAATATACCACAGAGAATTCAGAGAAAGCAAATAATATATCTAATAGCTAAAAATAAGAAAGGTAGGAACAGTAATGCCAGAAAAAGGTTGTAAAACCATGTTAAATGACTAATCAAAAAGGCAGGGGGCACAAAAAATTATGAATGAAAAGAATAATACTAGAAAAGTTACATTATATCTAAAATAAAATGATATATGCTAAAACTCAAATATCAAAATATTTGATTTCTTGTATCCATTAAACAGCTCTTCTGAAAAATAAAAATAAATTTAGCTTTAATTTGTTGACAATTTCTTTCCAATACTCAAGAAAGGAATAATTTCACTTTAAAAAAGATAAAGAGGGCCTGGGAAATGGCTCAGTAGAATAAGTTCTTTTCTGGCAAGCATAAGGGCCTGAGTTCAATCCCCAGTTCCAAAGACAGACACAGAGAGAGAGAGAGAGAGAGAGAGAGAAAGTGAGAGAGAGACAGAAAGAATAAATAATATTCTATTTAAATTGCAATTCCATTACATTTTCATGCCAAAATATAAAGACAATATTAGAAAACTACTGAATACAGTACTACAGGATTGACTCCAGGAATGTATAAAAAGGTAAAATAAAACTAACTGTTTCATCCTAGGAATGCAATGATGTTTTAACATTGGAAAAAAATTGAAAGAATTCATCACATTAATGAAATTAGCAACAGCAAAATCACCTGAATAGCTGGTAAAATTTAAATATCTTCATATTTTGAAGAAAAAAAAGACTCTTGGAGAATTGAAATTTAAAGGGAATTGCTTAACCTGATCAGTGGCATCAAAGTCTCCTGTACCTCCTCTAGATAAAAGGTTAATTGGAACATTCTTTTCATGCTCATTTCAAGGAAAAGTTGTCCTCTTTTGCAACATCAGATGACTTTTGTACTAGAAATCCTAATCAGCACAATAAAGTAAGAGCAAAAGAAAAGTAAAATAATGGAAATAAGGGACTGAAACTATCACTATTGACAGTTGGTATTATCTGCCAAAAAAGCAAATGAATGTACAATCAAAGTACAAAACTCCAGCAGGTGTTCTAAATATAAAATTAACTGAAAAAAATTAAGTGCAGGACCAGTATGATAGCTCTGCAGACTAAGTGCCTGCTTAGCAAGTGCATAGGACCTGGGTTTAATCTCCAGTACCACCTGCTGTGCAAGCCCCGCCCCCAGGGAATGGAATTACAATTACTCTGAGCCTGCTGAGACCAGGCATGGTGGCACACACCTGTAATCCTAATGCTGGGGAGGTTGAAAACAGGAGGATCACTATGAGTCCAAGCTGCATAGTAAGGCTCTGTACCAAATTTTTTTTAAAAAACCTAAGTGCATTGTATACTTGCTCAACAAATACTTATATGCAGTAATCTTAAAAGATAATTTCAATTCCATAAAATGTACCTTGGAATATAGCTTATCAAGTGTTTCACCAATAGTGTAACAATTTATCAAAGAGGAGGATGTGGTTCAGGGCTTCAACAGAAAGTACAAAGGTTCTATTATCTTATGCTAGAGGGATTTGACAATTAGTCTTTTCTTGAAAACTACAGGAAACTCCCTTGAAAAGGGGCACATGGCAACTGAACTTTATGGAGAATTTGTAGTCACAAAAAGATACACAGTAAGATTTGAAATGTTTCCACATCCGAAGAACTGGAATACTAGGAAATAAGCAGCAATTTATTTGTGGCAAGAAATAAAATATTCACACTCAAAGCATTTCAGCCTTTCAAACAGCCAGAAAGTTGGATAGCAGGTCACACTCTGAAACCAAAATAGGTTTCTTCTTTCTTGTCTTGAGTTATGTCAGCAGGGACATAATGTATTTCACATAAAGTGATGTCGTTATTAAAGAAAATGAAAAGAGAAACACTTCAGGAACAATACTGTTTTCCACTAGCCAGCGAATGACGAATCCTCTATGTTTTGCAACATTATCATAAGCATCAAATATGTCATCAACTTATATTGTTTCTGCATTTATAATGCAATTGGTAATCTATTTTGCAAATTTACATAATAGCTACCAACTTCAATATGGTAGCAAATTGTTTTCAACTGTATAAAAAAAAAGCTCAGTGATGTTGGAAGTTTCCCATTTAATCCACTGAGTGATCTCTCTGCTGTACTTAGTGTAGTCAGAAAGTCTTCATGCTAGTAGTGGCTCCTCAGCTTCCTAATCTCACATATAGTTCATGTTTCATAAACAAGATAAAAAGATGAAGGGATGGATGGATGGATGGATGGATGGATGGATGGATGGATGGATGGATGGATGGATGGACGGACTGGTGGGTGAATGGGTAGGTGGATCAGTGAATGGATGGATGGATGGATTGGTGGATGGATGGATGGATGGATGGATGGATGGATGGATGGATGGATGGATGGATGGATGGATGAGGGGGTGTATGGAAAGGTTATTACTAATTTAACATTATTTGAGAGACATTTTTGAGTGATAACTGTAAAATCCAAGACAATTTGATTATTTTATGTATTCATTTATCCACTTACTATTAGCTATTATGCAGATAGATAAATAAGTTTGTATCTCTATTGAGTTGAAGTACATAAGTATGCTTGGAAATAACTGTTATTTAGTTGGTTACAAGCTGTGATATAAATGTGTCATAGTGTACAAGTATCACAAAAGAAGGAGAAACCATTTGTGTATGGGATGAAGAAAGGAAAGATTAAAATGCAAGACACATTTCCCAATGTAGATACACAAGGTAGCCCAGGAAGAAGGTTGAAAATTGGTGCAGTTAATTCTAAGGAGTCTGCACTCTTTGCTCAAAACAAAGCAACTACTCAGTACTAAAGTGTTGAATGCTTTCGGGTGCTTACAATGTAAAAGAAATAAAACCTGTATCATTTGAACTCAGACAAAGAATGGAAACTCCGCAGTTTCTGATATAACACAAGCACTTAGTATACTTTTGTTATTAGTGTGGTTAATCATTAAGCCCTTTGGAGAAAATATTATATTTCCTTATGTCCATTTCTGGTACCTGACACAGTGCCTGACAGAATAGGCATTTAATAAATGTGTGTTAAATTGAAGAAAAAAAAAAAAGCTGTAATCTGAGTTGGAAAATCTGTCAATAATGAGCAATTGAAATATTAAAGCAAGCAGAATAATTCTTACATGTGTGATTGAGCAAAGTCCCATAAAAAGTAAAACAGAACAATTTTGTCTGTATAGAATAGTTGAAAAATGCTTTCCATGGATGATGTGTTGGACTGTGAAATTTCTTATTAAAAACTTCCACCCATTTTATTTTAAAGCTTGAATTCTGGAGAAGATAGTTATAGTTTCCACAAATTTGCTAGCTCAATATTATCAGAATATGACTATAAATCCAAGCGTGTTTTTGAAAATAAAACATCTTCACCTTTCTCCTAAGAATGACACTTCTCCATTTTAGAATTTGTAGCCTGTGTACAGCTACTTGACATTTCTTAAAATCTACAGATTCAAAGTAACCTATTGCTCACCACAAATAAGTGTGGCTTTCCTTAGCAAAGTTAAGTGTGGAAAGCCTGAAAACAGTTTTCTAAAGGATCTTGATCATCAGTGCTTTTCCAGAGAGAAATATTGGTAGTACAGCTATGGCCCTGGGTCTGTATCATGGCAATTTAATAAATAAAATAATATATAACAAGGTATATATTTCTGAAGTTTTGTTTTATTTATTTATTTATTTTGTATTTTAGGGAAGGGTCTACAGGATGTTTAGGGTCTCACTACTAGATCAGATTCATAGTGATCCACCTATTCACAGCCTCCCAAGAGCTGGGATTACAGGCATGTGCCACCATGCCTAGTGTCAATTGCCAGCTCAGTGCACCCCAGGGGCAGGGCCAACACAGCAGGCACAGATTCCTAACTCCTGGGGCCCTGAGCCTGCTTGCAGGCACTTTAATCCGCTAAGCTATTTGGCTAGCCTTGAAGTTTTGCTTTAAATACCGATGACAAGGATTCCTCATTTAAGGCTCTAGATATCAACTGGTTTTATTTCTACACAAAAGTCAAATATATGCTGAACAAATACAATTGAACAAATGTTGATTGATCATCTATTGTAAGGCTGGTACTGTAAAGAATTATTAGCAAGCTACAATTGCTTCTTAATGTGCATGAAAATATCTAAATAAAATAACATAATATTAATGTATTAGTAGAATTTAAAGAGAAACACTACAAAGTAGAAAAGAGGAAGCACTTATGCCAATGCAGAAAATGGAAAGGCCTCACAGAGGAGCCAATTTTGGCATCTGTTTTAGTAGAGAGATAGTGTGGGTAGTATCTTCCAGATGGGAGGAAACTTATAAGCAAAGAACAAGATGTCCTCAGAAACCACTGAAAAGCTCAATTCAAACAGATTATAAATCTGAGTTAGCAAATTGCCATATCCCATAACTAATTGTAGTGTGTGTGTGTCTAAAGTTATGAAAAACTCCATGTCAGTTTCAGGCTTAATTTACCAAAATTGCCAAAAGCATTCAGCCAATCTTGCTACGTAAGGAGCAGAGAAGCTGCGCCTGTGGCATATCTATTTTCTAAGCAAAGTGTAATACATCTGAGGTGTGGTGAGAAGGAAGCATGAATAACCAAACTCAGGCTCAAAAAATGAAAGTATTTTAGTGCCACGGGTTGTGTTTAATTTTCCTGTAAGGAAGGAATAAAAGACCTTTTCCTTTCTGCCCCACTGGGTTCTGTTCAGACTGTATGAAAAAGTAGATTAACAAGAGAAAAGTGGTTACATAAATGGAAGCCCAAAGAAATGGATGAATCTAAGTATTTCACACTAGATGGGACAAAGCCTAGAGATCGGTGAGAACTATGATAAGACGTGGCAGAAAGTGAGGAGCGAGGGCCTGTGCATCCTGGGCTGTGCTTGTCAGGGGCCTTGCATCTTCATACCCTCAGCAGTGAGGGTGCTCCTTTCCCTGGTGCAGAAATGGTCTCTTTCTTCTGAAGCTCTTAAAACCATCAAGAGAGCAACAGCATCATCTCATACCTGCCTCTTCTCAAACTTCTTCAGCTTAAAATATTCAATAGGCCAAGTCTGTGCCTTCATTTGAGGCAGTGTGTCCCAAGTGCTGTCACTATTTTTAAATTTTAATTGTCGAAGTAATACTTAGCTTGTTAATAACAATTTTTAAAAAGCTAAAGGTATGCCTAGAAACTTTTCAACAATACTAATCAAAAAAGGACTAAATCAGTGTACATTCTTTCAACCTTTATCAATATTTGTAAAGATAGATGCAAAATATGAACCTAATGAAAGTTGTTTCTGTATGAAAACTGATTTGTACTATGTGTTAATAGCTCTATGACTCACATTTTTACATGAACAGCATTCTATAAAATACATAGATGTTTATCTCATCTTTTGTAATTAAAAAATAGTATTTCTTACATAGTCTCTTGTCCCATTCTTTAGCTAACCAGAACTCATTGAAACCTTTTAGTGGAAAAGGAAGCAATTATAAACTTTAATTTAAAAGAAAGGATAAGTTTTTAGAGAAAAAATAGGACCTAAAGAATACATTTATATTACTTCAATAATCCAAGTAAACTGTAATAATGACAACATAAATGGAAACTAATTATTAGATGTGTCCAATAACAACATAAAATTCCTGAGCATCTGAGTTTGCCATGTGGGAAGTAGAAGTGATGGAAGGATAGATAGGCCATTATAGATGATTCAAAAGATGATGTTATGGTTTGTGTCTAGCTGCCTCCCTCCAAAGCCTGGTGTAAGTTATGGGGCAGACATGGCTGCAGGAGCAACGAGTGGCTTGAGGGGTGGGGCCAGAGAACCAGGGCAGGGCCCGAGGGGGTGGGGCGAGAGATGCATGAGTCGTTAAACTGGCTAGTTTGTGTTTTCACAGAGAAGTGGAGAGGGTCATCCTGCACACGGCAGTGCCCCAGCCTCTCCTTCAGCATCTTGAAAACTCCAGTAACTGTGAGCTAAACAATCCTTTCCTTCCCTCATTTTGAGTGTAGCAACATGAGAAGAGTAACTAAAACAGAAAGTAGAAGAAATAGAAGGATAAAACACAATTCATTTGAGACTTTCTTCTTTCATCTCTACTTTCTTATTTACCCTGTCACCACAATAATAATTCCTAAATCCACAAGGTGCTACCTATTCCTCACTATCACCACGCATGTCCTTTCTGTGTCACTCTCTACTCTCTGCACTGTTCTGCTACCTCTCATTCAGCACAACTGATGAATTAGTTTTACTACATGTTGACAGTCAAGAAAATTAAAGTGGCTAATATTGTAGTTGCCAGAATTCACCAGAGAAACAAGATCAAGTGGATTCTAGCATTTTCACATAGAAATGAAATAAAGAAGGCAACAAGAGACACATAGCGATGTCCATGAAGATTGATTTATCATAGGTATTGGTTTATGTGATTATGGAGGCTTAGGATTCTTGCAATGTGCAAGAAAAATCAATGGTATCATTTAAACTAAGTCAGGGATGGGTGTCCACAGAAATAAGTCCTCACTGGAGCCTGCAGATATGAGAATGAGAAATATCATCTAAGGATAGAAGAAGATAAATTTCCTAGAATGATCTTCTCCTGCTTTTTAATTCTATTCAGCTCCTCCATGGATCGGCTGATGCTTTTCCCTGTATTGGTGCAAGTGGTTTTTACTCATTATACTGATTCACATTCCTACCTTTAAAAAAAATCCTTACATATGTACACACATATGCACAGTGAAAACTATTTTACCAATTCTCTGAGGTTCCCTTAGCCCAGTAGACAACAAAACTGACTAACATCTATTGTACGACACTACATACTGGGCGCTGCATTTTCCTTGTACATACTTTATTATGTCATTGAGCCTTCAAAAGAAGACACTGCTTGCTTTTGTGACTTTGGTGAAATTATCGAGCATTGTCTGAAGAGTCAGTTGACACTGACATCTAGAAAATTAGCATGACAAATCTCCATCATCTTTCTGTTACATGGGTAACACTAATAAATGTTTAGGGTCAAAAATGATCCTGCCAGAGAGTAAGTATAGGAATTTTAGTTTTCGTTAGTGGGAGTTCTCAGCCATACCTAGAGCTACCACTGCAATCTGCCAAACTCCCCTTATTTTTCACCTATTTTGCAGTTCTATGGGTGCTCCACATTTTTACATCTCACTTCCATAGCCTGTTCTCCTCTCTCTTGATAGAGTGTCTTCCCTAGCACCGCTAACTCCATACTTGCAAATTTAATGCATTATTATATATTCTAGTCAAGTGAAAATTTCCTCTGATTTCACTGGCCTAGAAGGTAATCACTCATATTTCTCAGTTGCTGAATTTCTTTTTAAACCAGCTATCAACTGACAACCTGTGCTTTTCCAGACAGCACTTTTGCTGCCTCATCTCTCCATCCTTTAATTGCTGAATATCTTATATGTTGCTTTGTTATGGGATTTTTCTTTAGCTTGGAAGCTATTTCTATACATGTTTGTTTGTATATCTTATAAAATGGTTTAAATACTTATGTGCATACATATTTTCATGTCTAGCCTCTGAACTTTTGCAGGAGCTGCAAATAGGAACCATTCTTTATATTTTATGAAATTTAAAATTCTATTATTTACAAAATAGCCACAAAAATCGATTTGGTTCTTTTCATCAGATGTTTTATTTTATGATAGAAAGTCTAATTAGTTTTATTTTAAGTTTTACTACTATATTTATCAGTGCATATTGATTATATTCCTTATGTGGAGTTAGCACATATAGATACTTCATCTTCTTTTTACAGCCCCTTTCTCTCGCCTGGTTTTCTCTCCTTTTCTCTCACTACCTTTCATTTCCCTTCTTTTTACAAAAGATCCAACCACCCTGTTTCCTATTATTCTTTCATTTTGCTTATTGTTTTTGAAGTCTGTGCTAGATATCATCCATCTGTTTGTTACCAGAAAACCTCTGCTTCGCCCTGCCTTCAGTGCCAGTGGGATAATGCACCTCATCGGCAGGCAACAGAGAGAAACAGGCACAAGATCAGAAGAAGGGACAAAAGAAAAGTTGTAGTTCATCTGTTACCTCTCAAATTTGCCTTCAGCTGGTTTCAGTTTTTAAATAAAGGTCACTTTACTTCCAGTAAAATGGTCAGGTCATCAGGAGCCTCACTTTTCAGTGCCCAGCAACAGACCTGCCCATTCTCAGTTTTAACATGGAGATGTCTTACCCTAGGTGATCACACAGACCCTAGCCTTGTACAGGTACCTTGGGATAAACATCTCCTTCTTGAAAGATGCTAATTTGAATATGACATTCCTTCCTTACTGAAACCATCTACTCAACATTTAAAGAGAATTTTGGCAGTAAAGACAAGAAAATGTAGGAAAGTAACTCCTTCTGGGTTAAATTTTTTATTTTTCCATAATTTTATTAAAGAACAAATGGCAATGAGACAGTTTGAAATCAAATTAGTATGACAGATTCAATAATAAATACATTGCATATTATTTTCTTAGTGGTTATTTGTTGTACAATGTGCAGACATGATATTCTATTTACAAATCTTATAGAGCAGAAGCCTCTATTCATTGAATTAAGAGAATGTAGCTGTATACCTTTTATTTTTAAAAGCTGAATTATAGTATAGTATCTATAATTAATACTTGTTACATTATAATTAATACTTCCTAGTGGTTATCCATAGTACAAGAAGCAGACAGGATATCCTGTCCAAACACTAGCAAATCTTTCTTCTCATAGAATTATGTGAAAGTAGCTGCATATCTATCCTAACTATTCTGTATATACAAATACAAGACAGTTCTTCCTTTGTATCCCTCTTTTCTGTTTAGTCCTGTCAGAGATGGGTATTCTGTTGGCATTTAAGTACTGTTGGTGTTTGAATTCAGCAAAACACTCCAATACAGTCCAGCAGTTCACAAGAGTAGTGGGTTACACACCGCATTGGTTGACTACAGCCTTTCACAGCTCAGCATATTAATATGGCTTTCCTTTGTATACCTCGTTTTTATATTTTTTTCTGCTGGATGGTTAAGACCAAGATAAAAAAAAAAAAAACTTGCATAACAAGAAATGTAGCTTTTGTATCTGATAAGGTCAATCAACCCCACAGGGTTCATCCTGTAACCCTGTACTGCACTCTGTAGATCCTTGGTCAGTGTCACCCATGTGGATGAGTCTTGGCCATTGCTTGACCAATTTGCTCTCTGTGAAAGCCTGAGAGAAAGTTTTCTCTCCATGTGACTTTCCTTAGGCACACTATATAACATCAATCCCATTCCTCTGTGGCTCCGTAGTCTCCTTGATCAGAAAATTTGGGAGAACAACTGAGTTCCATGATGTTACAGTACAGGTTCTCCTATGTCCAGAGTCTTCACTGACTTTGAAAGGCTAGGGCCAAAATGTTGGCTGACCTTGCAGCCCTTCCATTTCTCCAATTTTTGATCTGCAAACTTAGGTTGTTAACCATGCAGAAATGAAGCTGATTATTACCCTGCAATATATGCAGTTTGGTTTACCCTAACTATCTGTCATATCAAACACTTAGGCATAACATGGAACAGATATTGAACTTTGTGTATTGATGTATTGAACTTTAAGTCCTAATGATTCTGAGAAACATCAGCGTCAACTATTTAATATTATGGACATCAGTAGGTTTTTGAAAGTAGCAGTTAAATAGTAGGATTCTCAATCTGACTATCTATATATACTGATACCTGTGAATCAAACAACTGCACTGAAGATATCAATGTATAACAGAAGGGTCAGGGTTGGAATGTCTGTCATTCTTGTCTGCTATATACATACTTCCCATCATGATGTACCAATTATTGCCATATTGTCTCACAAGTAAAAGTTTCTTTTTTATGGGTAATAAATGAAAAAAAAAGACACAAGGAAAACAATGTTACAGGACTATTCTGCTACAAGGCTGTATATGGTTGGATTTCTAAATATCTGTGTAACAATATGTGTATGTTACTATTTTTTAAATTTTTTCCCTCATATCCTCCTTATGAGTTAAGTAAGAAAACAGTTTTTATTTACTTTTATTGAAGAAGACAATAGTGTGATTGGAAGCTGAAAGAAATTGAAAAAGAATTAGAACAACTACTGAATAAAATGCTTTTGGAAGTTAGTTAATGATAAATAAAAGGATAGCAGAACAGCAGGGAAGGCCTAATTGTACGGAACTCAATTGGCCAGCTCCTCTGAATTTTTCCAGCAGGGCTTAGCACTTTTCCAGCAGTGCTAAAGGAAGTTGTAAAATAAAACAAAGAAAAACAAAATAAAATAACAAGGTGTAGGGTTTAACTAAATTGGAAATGGCAAGTCCTGGCATCTGAAGATGCTGAGAAGGGTTACAAATAGGACAAACACAGGAATTCAAAGAGAGAAAAGTGGCGTTAAGAAAATGCTATGGTGTAATCTTTCACTGTTAGGTTATTTACTCAAAGTGTCCATCAGAGTAACTATTTAATATTATGGACAACAAAAGGTGCAGTGATTCTTTTCATAAATACTTGTATTTTTACATAAAAATTTGATTTTTTTCTTAAAAGTTTGTTTTTCCTGGCTTGCAGGACAAATTATGTTGCCAGCAGTTAGATTTCATATAATTTACACTACATTTTAATATAGCAATATTTAGATAATGTCTTTGTTGTTTTCAGCAATTCCTTTTGGGACTTCCTCTAAAAATTTGATTCCACAAGCACATCTCATTTTGTAGAATCCAAATCTTTAAGCTTCCTCTAAATTTTGCCTCAGTTCTACTTTGCTGCCAAGAATTTGCACTTCTGACAAATTAAGAACAACACCCAAATTTCAGACCATAGTGAAAGCACAGGAGAAAGAGAAGAAATGCAAAAGAACTGCATTGTAACAATCAAGTGCTTGACAGCAATATAAAAACAGGAGAACTCACTGCGCTATCTCAAATATTCTAGAAAACGCTGCCAGGGAAACCATACTTGCACATTTCATGGCTTTCAAAAATGTACCAGTGCAATATTGTGTCTATCTCTTTTGTTGATTTTTTTTTACAGATTGAAAAATTGTAATACAATGAAACAGCATTAGAAGCTACACAAAACTTCACTAAAAAAGGAATAGGAATTCAACAATGATTGCTGTATTGCACAATGTTATCTTCAAATTAGTTTAGGTTACCAGATATAAAGATATAAAATTAGTTTTTAAAAAACCAACAGCAACAAAAGTTCTAACAATTTCAAAAGAAAAAAAACAAGATAAAAAGAAAAAAGCGTTAAGCATTGACTTCTCCTTTCAAAAGACCAGCACAAATTGGCAGTACAATTATCCAAATTACATATACTTAAATGTCTTTTTCCTTTTTATCCTTTGCCTCATCCCAGCTTTTTCCTCCCACTGAACAAAATTTTTCCCTTACACAGCATCTATTATGCCTTTCTAATTTTATTTCCTCTTCCAGGTTCTCACAGTAGCAAGATAATACCATGTTTACACATGTGGGTCTGATTTATTTCACTTACCAATATAGTTCTCTACTTGCATCCATTTATCTGCATGAACCTCAAATTTATCTATTTCTGCAGTTGAGTAATACTCTGTTGTGTAAAAATACCGTATCTTTTCTATCCATTCATCAGCTGATGAGCATTTGGGTTGTTTCCAAGATTTAGCTATGACAAATTGCACTGCTAGCAACATGGATGCACATATATCACTGTGGTATGATGATTTCAGTTCTTTTGGAAAGACACTTAATGGGGCAATAGCTGGCTTGAATGGGACCTCCAGACCCAGCTTTTTGAGGAATCTGCACATTGATTTCCATGTTGTTGTACAAGCCTACACTCTCAGTAACAGTGGAGAAGGGTTCCTTTTTCCCACAGCCTTCTCAGCATTTGTTATTGCTTGATTCCTTGATAACAGCCATTCATTCTGTGATAAGAGGACATCTCAGTGTTGTTTTAACCTGCATCTCTTAAATGGTCAGTGATGTTGGACATTTTTTTCATATGCTTATGTGCCTTATTTGAAAAGTGTATATTAATCTCAGGTGCCCATTTTTGGATTGGGTCTTTGAATTTTGGAGGCCTGATTTTATTTTTTTAATTCTTTATATGTTCTAGATAGGAGTCTTTTGTCTGAAGGCCAGTCTGCTATAACTTCATCTAAATTCATGGGTTTTCCTTTCACTCTGTTGGTGATTTCTTTTGATGTGTAGAAACATTTAAAAAGATGAGATCCCAATTCTTGATTCTTTAAAGTATTTCCTGTGCAGTTTGATTTTTGTTCACGAATGCTCTGCCCATCCCTATGTCTTTAAGATTTCTACCTACTTTCTCCTCCAGAAGATTTAGTGTTTCAGTTTTGATATTTAAATCTTTGATCCATTTTGACTGTAGTTTTGTGCATGGTGAAAGACATGGTTCTATTTTGAGATGTTGGCATGTGGAAAGAGAGTGTTTCCAATAGCATTTATTAGGGAGGCTATCTTTCTTCCAGTGAACCTATTGGGCCTTTTTGTCAAAGATAAAGTAGCTGAGGGTCTGGTGAGTAGCTCAGCAGACTGAAGTGCCTGTTTAGGCAAGCTTAGGTAAGCACAGGAATGGCAGTTTAATCCCTGGCATGTCATGCTGGCTACAGAGTCCAGGCTTAGTGGTATATGCCTTAATCCAACACTGGGAAAGCTAAAAACTGGAGGATTGCTATGAGACCAAGCTATGTAGTAAGACCTTGTAACAACCAAATAAAATAAAAATAAAAGAAGATAAAGTAACTGAGTGTATTTGTAGTGGCATCCACCTCTTCTGTGTTTCATTTATCCTGAGGTTTGTTTTTGGCAATATGATGCTAATTTTATTACAGAGCTTTATAGTATAATTTCAAGTCAAGGATTTTCATGCCTCCTGCCTGTCCTTTTTTTTTCAAAGATTACTTTTGCTTCCCTAGGTCTCTTCTGGTATCAGATAAATTTTAGAAATGTTATCTATAATCTGTGAGGTATACTAATGGTATTTTAATTGGGATTATATTTTAATTGAATCTGTATAACAATTTGGGGATTATTGCCATTCCACAATGTTGATTCTTCCTATTCAGGAACAAGGAATATCTTTTCATTTTCTGAAATCCTCTTCAGAGTACTATAATTTTTACTACATAAATCTTTTACTTCCTTTGTGAAATTGATTCCTAAGCATTTCATTGTTTAGGTGGCTTTGTTTTGTTTTTTTATGTCTTTGGTAGAGTCTTACTATGCAGCTCAGACTTGTAGTGGTCTTCCTGTTTCCAGCCTCCCAAGTGCTGGAATTATATGCATACACCACCACTCCCCAACTCGGCAGCGAGAGGGCTCATGTGGTGTGTGATATTTGGGATCAAACCCAGCTCCCTATGCTTGCCTAAGCAGGTGCTTTAGTCCACTGAGCTGTCTCACCTGCCCTTTTTTAGGTGTTATTGTGAAAGATGTGCTTTCTAGAATTTCTCTCTCTCTGTGCTCATTGTTTATGTATAGAAATGCTGTTGAACTGAATGTTGACTTTGAATCCTGCTATACTACTCAATTTGATGATTAAATTTACAAATCTCTTGGAGGAGTTTTTGGTGTCTTCTATGTACAGTATGATATCGTCTGCAAATAACGATAATTTCACTTCTTCTTTTTCAATCATTATTCTTTTTATTTCTCTCTCTTGTCTAATTGTTCTGGCTAATATTTCCAGAACTATATTGAACAGGGTAGTGACAGTGGTCATCATTTATTTGTTCCTGCTTTTAAGTTGAAAGCTTTCAATTTCTGTTTAGAATGATGTTGGCTGTTGATTTGTCATAGAAGTCTTTTATCAAGTTGAGGTAAAGACCATCTGTTCTGATTCTATGTAGAGTTTTTATTGTGAGTGTTGGACTTTGTCAAAAGATTTTTCAGGGCCAGCCAAATAGCTCAGCAGATTAAAGTGCCTGCTTAGGTAGATGCAGGGACTGTGGTTTGATCCTCAGTGTGCTCTGCTCACCCACCCCTGGGGCACACTGAGAAGGCAATTGAGACTGGGTATGGTGGCACATGCCTGTGATCCCAGGGATTGGGAAGCTGAAAAGAGGAGGGCTAGTATGAGTCCTATCTGTGTAATGAGACCCTATAGATCCTCTAGACCCTGTACTAAATACATTAAAAAATAGTTTTCTGCACCTATTGATATAATCATGTGATTTTTTTTGTCTTTGGCTCTGTTGCTATGGTGTATTACATTCATGGATTTCCACATATTAAAGCTTCACCACATTCCTGGAATGGATCCTATTTGGAATTGATGTATATAATTGTCTTAATGATTTTCTACATTTTGCTTGCTGATATTTTGTTGAGGATTTTTGTATCTATGTTCATTAGAGAAATGGCCTATAGTTCTCTTTTTCAGTTTGGTCCTTCTCTTGTTTTGTATCAGAGTGATACTTGCCTCTAGGAATGAGTTTAGGAGAACTGCTTTGCCTTTCAATTTCATTGAAGAATTTCAGAAGAGTTGTCATTAAATCTTCTCTAAATTTCTTGTAGAATTCAACAGTGAATCCATCAGTACCTAGGCTTTTCTTTGTTGGTAGGTTTTTTTAAATTACATTTTCAATTTCACTGACTGATATTGGGTTAGTCAGAATTTTTATATCTTCTTGATTCAGCTTTGGTAGTTCATGTGTGCTTCGGAATCTGTCCATTTCTTCTGTGTTTTCTGTCTTGTGAGAGTAAAGTTTTTGAAAATAGGTATTGATGATATTCTGAATTTCTATAGGGTCTGAATTTCTATAGGGTCTGAAAAGGGTGATTTCACCATTTTCATTCCTTATTGCATTAATTTGAATTTTTTCTTTCCTTTTTTGATAAGGCTGTCGAGGGGTTTATCAATTTTATATATTTTTTTCAAAGAACCAACTCTTCAACTCATTAATTCTTTGTATTTTTTTCTCAAAGTTTATTTCTGACTGTTCTTTATGATTTCCTGCCTTTTTTGGGCTTTGGGTTTGACTTATTCTTCTTTTTCTAGGAGTTTGAGGTGCAAAATAATATTGCTTATTTGGGCTTACTCTGTTTTCCTAATGGGAGAATTTATTGCTATAAATCTCCCACTTAAGACAGGTTTATTTGCATCTCACAGATCCTGATAAGTTGCGTCTGCATTTTCATTTGATTATAAATATTGTTTAATCTTCTTTAATTTCATTTATGACCCTTTGATGAGTAACACCCACTGTTCAGGAGGGTATTATTTGGCTTCCATATATTTATATGTTTCTTTTGCCAATAATTTCCAGGTTCGTTGCACTATGGTCAGACAATATGAATGGTATAATTTTCATTTCTTTGCATTTATTTAAGCATAATCTATGTTCTATCATATGGTGTTGTTTGGAAAACACCCCATACACAGCTGATAAAAATGTATATTCCAATGCTGTTGGGTGAAAAACTCTGTAAAGGTCTATTAAGACCATTTCTTCACAAATTTGGTTTAGTTCTGTTATTGCCTTGCTGATATTTTTGTGCAGTTCATCCATCCTTTGTGTCAATGGAGTGCTGGTCTCCCAGCACAATTATGTTATTGCTCATTTGATTTATCATGTCTGTTAAAATTTGTTATATATACTTGAGTGTTCCTATATTGGGTAATTATATTCTTTTTCTTTCTTTCTTTTTTTTTTTTTTTTTTTTTTTTTTTTTTTTTTTTTTTTTTTTTTTTTTTTTTTTTTTGTGGAATGGTTGGATTGAACTCGGGCCCTTGTGCTTGCCAGGGAAGCACTTATTCTACTGAGTCATCTCCCAGCCCCTATATATTTGTAATTGTTATCTCTTCCTCTTGTAATTTTCCTTTAACAACTGTGTAGCACATTCTTTACCTCTATTAATCATGTTTGGTATGAACTTGACATTGTCAGCAACCAGAATAGTTACCCCTCCTTTTTTCTGGGTTCCTGTCATATGGAGTATTGTTTTCCATCATTTGATGTTCGGTCAGTTAATTTCTTTTTGACTTAAATGTTTTTCTTATACACAATATATTTTTGGATTTTGTTTCTTGATCCACTCTGTCAGATGGCTCATTTTGACTTTTGAATTGAGGCCATTTATGTTGATAGTTATAACTGATGTGTTGGCTTGTCTTTGTCACGTTATTTTCCTCTGAAGGATCCCTACATTTCCCCTTTGCTTAATTGCTTGATCTGCCTGGTGATTCACTTCTGTTATTCTTGAAGTTGTAGACATCTTTGTCTCTTTCCAAAATATCTGTCAGTACTGTTTGTAGGGTTAATCTGGTTGTCATGAATTTCTTCAGTCGTTCTTTGTCATGAATGTATGCAATCTCTCCATTAAATTTGACAGATAGTATACATCAATCCTGGTTGAGAACTGTTTTCTTTCAGAACCTCATATTCTCAGTCCAAGCTCTTTTTCATTTGATGATCTATGTTGAGAAATCAGCCATGATTCTGATGGACTTTCTACTATAGGTTATCTGGTTTCTTCTCTAACAGCTTTTAATATTCTATTCTTTTACTCAGTTTGGGGGAATCTTGATTATTATGTGTATATTGGTGAAGATTTAGTTTGATTATGGCTAACTGGAGTTCTATATGTGTCATTTAACTGTATGCCAGATTTTTTCCTATGCTTGAGAAATTTTCTGCTACTATTTCTACAAATGATCTTTTTTCCATAATTTGTGTTTTCAGCTGCTTTGTTTATACCTGTTAGCCTTATATTATTTTATTTTGCATCATCTTGAAGCTCTTGCATTGTTATTTTCTGATTCCTTGTTATTTGTAAGAGATATTTCCTTTCTTGTTCATCAGCTACAATGTGATCTTTAACGTCTGAAATTCTATTTTCTGTTGCATTCAAGCAATTTTGCTAGCTTTCAATGGAATTTTCAATGTCCTGGATATTTGTTTGAATCTGTTTCATGCATTCTAGTTCTTTCCTGTATTATTCATTCAATGTCCCCATCATTTTCTTATTCACCTCTATTTTTTAAATTTAAATTTATTTTCTTTTAAAGAATAAAAACAAAACCAAAAGGAAAAACAAAGACAGAAACAGAGTAACATACAACAATATATATGATACATTTTTTTTTTGTTTGCTTGTTTTTGTATTTTAGGGAAGGGTCTACAGGGTGTTCAGGGTCTCACTACTAGTGATCTGGCTGTTTACAGCCTCCCAATAGCTGGGGTTACAGGCATGTGCCACCACATCTAGTCTCAATTGCCATCTCAGCGTGCCCTCGGGGAGGGGCTGGCACAGTACCCTCACAGATTGAGCCCCTGGCCTCTGCACAAGCTTGCAGGTGCTTTAATCCACTGAGCTATTTAGCTGGCCCTCATATGATACAGATTTTAAAAACAAGAATAGCAAATTAACAATGGTTGTTGTATTTCCTATTTTTATCATCAAATCTCTTGCTCAGACTAACACCTATAGGTACACAAGATTGGACAAATAATTGAACATTAACACTTGCTTTCAATAGACCTTAATTTTTTCTTATCCTTTTTAATTTTTATTTTTATACCTTATTTTAAAGAGTATAATCATAACTGATAAGACATTATAAATAGTAGACATTTACATGAACAAGATGAGAGGTATTGAGTTGTCCTTTTTTTATTGCACATTACTGTATTAAATGTAGTTGCTCAGATTGCAAATATTAAAATATAGGGTTAGTCAGAGTGAAAATTTTAAACATTAATGGCTCTTTTCAAAGAACTCATGGGACTAGCAGTACAATCAACTCAGCTATCCCACATATATACTCTCATGATTTTCCTCCCTCCTTTTTTTTCTCTTCTTTTCCTTTTCCTCTCTTCATTATTTATTTCTTATGTCATTTTTTTCTGTTTTACTATATCTATTTTACCTTCAGATTTTATTTATTACTTCAGGTAATAATTTGAGAGATAATGCACTATTTACACATGTGGATCTGATTTATTTAATTTATACCTCTACATGTATTCATTTACCTGTAAAAGCATCAAGTTTGTCTTTCTTTATGGCTGAGTAATACTCAATTGTATAAAATAGCACATTTTTTAACCTGTTCCTCGGGTGACGATCCTTTTGGTTGTTTCCAAGGCTTGACTATGACAAATTCTGCTACTATAAACATGGGCGCGCATATATCACTATGATCTTACATTTTCAATTCTTTTGGAAAAATACCCAGAAGTAAATATCTTGGTTGAATGGGACATCCAGTCTTAGTGCGGTATTTTCAGGAGTGTTCACACTGATTTTATAGTGGTTGTACTGGTCTACATTCCCATCAACTGAGGAGAATGGTTCATTTTTCCCCACAGCCTTTCTAGCATTTGTAATTAGTTTATTTCTCTGTAACAGTCATTCTTTCTGTGGTGAGACAG
Organism: Ctenomys sociabilis; assembly: GCA_004027165.1. NCBI lineage: Eukaryota > Metazoa > Chordata > Mammalia > Rodentia > Ctenomyidae > Ctenomys > Ctenomys sociabilis. Next base: position 53,975 of record PVKA01012853.1, read on the forward strand.
TATCTCAATGTTTTCTTGATTTCCATTCTTAAATGACCAGTGCTATGGAACATTTTTCATGTATTTATTTACAAATTGTATTTATCCTTCTCAGAAGTATGTATTCATTTCAGGTGCCCATTTTTGGATAAGGTGTTTGAATTTTCAGGGTCTGATTTTTTTTTAGTTCTTTATATATTTTAGGTAGAAGTGCTTGTTTGAGTGATTGTTGATTCGCACTATTTCCAAGTTTGTGGGTTGTCTTTTTACTCTTGCTAATTTCATTTGACATGCAGAAACTTCTCAGTAAGATGAGATCCCAGTTGTTGACATTTTCCCTCTATTTTTTAAATCTAGTCTTCCTTAAGTGAATTGAATAATTCTTTCATGTATTGTCATTTTCTTTTTTACCTGAGATATTATTTCTTACCTGACTTCCTCCATACATATTGAATTGTTTCATTAGTCACCTGCTGTCATCTCAGAAATGTCAGAGGTGGAATTCCCAAGTTCTTCCATGACCTTGTCTCCTGAACTTGTATTGGTTGGGCTAGAGGCCTAATATTGCATTTTATTCCTTCTTTTTGTCAATTTTGAATCTCCGGTATTCTCATTGACTCTGCAGTGATGGTAGGGTGCAGGATGACTTGAGTAGGACTCTCAGGAGAGTAGAAGGACAGGTGGGCTCCCACTGTGTGTGGTTCAATGTGTCTTCCACCTCAGGTGGGTGACAGCCACAGCTCAAGAAGGATGTGATGAAAATGATAAGTGCAGGCCAAAATTCTAGGAGACTCTGTCGATGGTGGTTGGCACAGGGTAGGGCTCACTATGGTTCCCACAGGCTGTGGTTCAGCCAAGCTCCAGTGAGGGTGATGGGGTCAGGGCAAAGCTCACCAGGTGCCCTTTGCAGACCTCCAGTCAAAGGCAGACATCCAATATTCAGGGGCACTCAGGAGAGAGTAAGAGGAGAGTGCAGCAAGGCCCATCAGGTCCCTTGACAGTCTTCCAGGTGATGACTGACAGCTGGAACTCAGCAAGGGCAAGGCAGTGTTGGGCTAGGCCTACCAGGTCTCTCTAGCAGTCTTCAAGGTGAGAACCAGCAGCCAGGACTCAGAGGAACTCTGATGATGGTCCAGTGAGTTCAGATGTCCTTCTTGGACTCTGTCAATCTCACAGTGTACCCTGGAGATAAACAGCAGAAGGAAAGAAAAAAAAAGATAGATAAGAAGGCAAGAGTTGGATCAGGTAGTGGCCTGTACCTGATTGGCAAATGGTCCCCAATCTCTTTTATTTTCTTTTTGAAAGACTCAACTAAAAATTTCTAAACTTATTTACTTCTTCAGCTCATTTCTTGGTACACATATGACAGAATCCATTCAGCTGGTAATATATAAAAAGAGATTGATTTTTTCACCATAAGTTCTGAGGGCAGAATGCAGTGAAAATTTCTGCTGCTCTCCCTAGTGCCTTTAAAAATAAGAAGCTATGGATTGATTTTTGCCTGTAAGTATCTTTCATTTTTGCTTACTCTTTTCCACATTTAGATTATAAGTTCCTTCAGGGCAGGCACTATATGTACTTTTTCATATAATTCTCACTGAAATTAGATAATTCAAAACTCTATGAGAAGTACATAACTCTTTTCAGCTGTTATTGCACATAAGATTAAAAAATAATTTTAGAAAATGACTTTTCTATTCAATTTGTTAAAGTAAACTGAGGTCTGAGACTTTGTGTCACAGGTAAATAATCACAACTGAGAAACAAGAGTACAGAGAGGAAAGTGTTTTTGATTTGCTCTAGTGATATAGGGGAAATGAATACAGCTCCTAACCTGTTAGATGTCAGAAATGCCAAGATCATGTTCTCCAAAATTGAAGAATGAATTGTAAGGAACAGCAGAGGTTAAGAGTAAGAAAAATGTATTGACAGAGATGGCTGTTGAGAGATAGGAGAGGACTTGGAAGTAAAGGTGCCAATGACTCCACTTTTCAAAGGATATTGTATATAGGGAAAAATCATGGAGGTGGGTATAACATGGGTCAAACTGATGACTGACTACTAAGATTGCAAATATAGACACAGGCAATACTGACCTAATGAGGAAGCAGGTTATGTAGCAAGTACACATGGAAAGACAAAGGCTGTTTTAGAAAGGGATGGATCAAGAAGTCATAGTCGTCACCATCAGTCACTTCAGTGACTAATGTCTAGCTAGACTTTATTAGACAAAGTGATACCAGTTATAGTATAATCTTTAGTTTTTGTTTATCCCTTGGGGAGACATGAAGGCCTGATTGTGCTGTCTTTATCTTAAAACCTGGCCCTCAACAAGTGGGTCTCCAATCACAGTTATGATGTGATTTCATCTTCTGTACTGACTTCCTTGAGGATCTATCTCTGTTTTAACTGCCTATAATATTTCTACCTAACTTACTTATCTATAATACTAGGCAATATATAGTTTCTGTCCTGATTTGAAAAGTGTGAGGCCAGAACAAATGAAGATTTTCTATTCTAGGAGTGACCCTTGGTAGAAGTTTTGTTTTGTCTATATAACAGAACAAAGTAGATGAGGCATAAGCAACATTAAGACTAAGGAACATTAGTGCTTATATTATTAGATCAATTTTGTATGCCTGTATATTATAGTCTAAATAACCACTTTGAAGATAA
>PVKA01012854.1:0-56609 GCA_004027165.1 Ctenomys sociabilis
AAAAAAAAAAAAAAAAAAAAAAAAAAAAAAAAAAAAAAAAAAAAAAAAAAAAAAAAAAAAAAAAAAAAAAAAAAAAAAAAAAAGAATTTGGTTGGTTTCCAGTGAGTTCCAGCAGAGCTGCTGTGGCCATTCACTGAGAATAACTCTGAACCATAGGGTATGTGACAGAGCTGCCTGGGGTGCTCCCAGAGAAAACCAACAGTCCAGACTTTGCCCTCTAGATCTGGTAAACCAAATTGGAATGTCTTCTTAGACATTCTTCTTGGATGAAAGAATGCTCCTGGGGCTTTCTTTTGTGTCAGGCATTGTGCCAGCCACTTTACATGAATTCTTTTATCTTTTTTGGGGCGGGGAGGGGAAACCCAGGAATGAACTCAGGCCCTCGCACTTGCACTTGCCAGGGAAACCCTTATTCTGCTGAGCCATCTCCTGGGCCTCCAGTTTACATGAATTCTCACTCCTAAATTTTCTCACTGCTATAGAGATAGGTCAAACTGAACTAGAAGTTAAAACAGTTTCCTTTTTGGTGGGGGCCTATGCCCTGGGGCCTTAGCTTGTGAGGCCTACACGGCCCCTCAGCCCTCACTTTGCTTCAGCTGTTGGCATTTTCCTTATCCCTCTCCTGTAGTGAGCTTTCCCTTTTTCTGATTCTCTTTCTTTCTTTCTTTTTTTTTTTTTTTTTGTTTTTGTTTTTTTTTTCTGAGACAGGGTCTTGCTACATAGCCCAGACTGGCCTCAAACTCACCTGCCTCAGCCTCTGGAGTGCTGGGATTTCGCGTGTGCATCACCACACCCAGGCTGATGCACTACTTTAAAAGTAGTGTTAAAATAGCACAAGATGGCCTGTTCATAAGAAATTCAATTCAGAAGCATGAAGAAATGGATGGGAGGGTCTCTCTCAGGTCTGCCTTCCACTCCTGTCTGCCTTCCACTCCTGTCTATCCTTGTATGGGACACTAGCATTATTTAAGGTTTTCTGTGTACCTAGATCTCTGTGGAAGCCCTCCTCTATGTGTGATTGGGTCACTATCTTTTTTTTTTTTTTCCCCTGAGACAGAGTCTCACTATGTAGCCCAGGCTGGCCTTGAATTTACTATAAAGTCCAGGCTGATGTTGAATTTTTATTTTTATTTTATTTTATTTTATTTTGTCTTTTTGAGACAGGGTCTTACTATGCAGTTCAGGCTGGCCTTAAGCTTGCTTTGTAGCTCAAGCTGGTCTGGAACTCACAACAATCCTCCTGCCTTAGCCTCCCAAGTGCTGGGATTACAGACATGCGCCACCATGCCCGGCTTGATGTTGAATTTTTAGTAATCCTCCTGTCGCAGCCTCCTAAGTGCTGTGCCCAGATAGGTCCCTACTTCTCTCTCTCTGCCACTCTCTCTCTTTTTTTTTTGCAGAACCGGGATTGAACTCAGGCCCTTGTACTTGCCAGGGAAGCACTTATTCTACTGAGCCATCTCACAGCCCCCTCTAATTGTTTTATTTTGTATTTTATTTTAATTAATTAATTAATTAATTTTGTCTTTTTGCGACAGGATCTCACTATGCAGTTCAGGCTGACCTTAAGCTCACTTTGTACCTCAGGCTGGTCTCAAACTCACAACAATCCTCCTGCCTCAGCCTCCCAAGTGCTGGGATTACAGGCATTAACCATAACGCTCGGCTCTTTATTTTGCACTTTAGTAAAGGTCTACAGGGTCTTATTAGGTAGATCTGACTTGCAGTGATTCTCCTGTGTTCAGCCTCCCAAAGAGCTAGGATTACAGGCATGCACCTCCACACCCAGTCTGCCACTCTAATTCTACCTCTTATCAAAATGTAGCTTTTTGATAGTTAAAACCCTGACTTCAATACAAACAAAAAATATGCCACATCCCTCAATAAGCAAGATGATATATCTGACGCAAGTTCCAAGGGACAATATGTGGGTCACCGAGAGAATGTTGGGGAGAGACTCACCTGCAAAACTGGTGAAGTCCTACAAAGCCCTAAATCCCTGCCATCGGGAGTTCTTTTGTGTCCGGGGCAGAAACCTACGAGTTAACCTACAACTTCAGGATCAGCGCCCTGACCAACAGCAAACAGCATGTGAGGTAGTGCTAATCCCTAATCCCACGACTTGGTCTCACAGGGGCAGAAGAGGGACAGGAGTCCCCGGCCTCTGGTCTTTCTGTAACTATTCCGCAGGTCTTTCCCTGTGTCTGTCCCTTCCTTTTTCTGTAGGCTGGCACCAGGGTCTCCTCCGTCCTGGTTAGCAGGTGCCCTTTGGTCTTCTTTCCCTGGCGCAGGTGGAGGGCACTCCCGGGCGAGGGGCCAGAGCTCAGTCAGGCTCCCGGGCCTCTCCACCGCCTCTGGCTCTTTGCAGAATCGGGAGGAAACCAAATTGAAATTCTGCGGGTGGCGGGTTGGAGAAGAGGAGCTGAGCGAGGGGACGTGGCAGGCAGGGGCGGGAGGGCCGGCCCGCTCCGGGCTCCGGCTGCCTGGGGCAAAGATGATTTCACCCCACAAAAATGTCTGAATCAGGAGAATAATCGGTTCCCCTAGGCGGGCGGGGACGGGAATGCCCGCAGCTGAACGGGGGAGGGGAGGAGCTGCGGACCTGGTGGGTGAAGTTCTCTGGGTGGCGGGCTAGGATTTGTCACGGCCCCCTGGGAATCTCAGACGGAAGGATTTCTCCCGCCCCGTTAGTAAAAGGGCAGAGTGCAGCGTTGGAGTGGAAGAGAGACAGAGACAGGGAGACCTGAGTGACAGGCGGAGGGGACTGGAGGGGCCTCCCAAGGCGCTGCCAGCCAGTGTGAACGTCTGAATGGAGAGTCCTGGGGAGGAGAAAGGGGACAGATGTGAAAACAATCTCAGGCCTGGAAGGCCTTTGGGGGGTGTGGCCTGTTCATTTTCAAACTTTTTTTTGAAACTGGATCTCAGGACACAGTTCATGCTGACCTTGAACTCACTTTGTAGCCCAGGCTGGTCTTGAACTCACAACAATCCTCTTGCTCAGCCTCCTGAATGCTGGGATTACAGGAGTGCACGTCATCAAGCTTTGTTTTGAGCCTGTAGTCCAGGCTGTCCTCCAATTCTCTCTGTAGTCCAGATGGCCTCCAAGTGGCAGTAATCCTCCTGCCACCATGCCTGGCTTTCAGTGCTCTTTTTAAAAAGGTTTGGGAAGACAAAGGAAAAGAGAAGAGTGAGGCATGGTGGTGCATGCCTGTAATCCCAGCACTCAGGAGGCTGAGGCAGGAGGATCACTGAGTTCAAAGGCAGCCTGAATTACCCAGAGAGACCCTATCTGAGAGAGAGATGGAGACAGAAAAAGAAAAAATTCAGAGTTGAAAGGAAACGAAAGACTGAATCACTTCAAAGTTTTCAAACTTGGTGCTGGGGGTAAGCTCGGCATTCTAAGTGCCTGCCTGGCAAGTGCAAGGATCCGGATTCAATCCCCGGTATCGCATGCTGTACCAGCCCTGCACTGGAGCTGGCTACTGAAGCTGGGCGTGGTGGCCATACCTGTAATCCTAGAGCTGGGGAGGCTGAGATAAGAGGATCACAATGAGTCTGAGCTGCACAGTGAGACCCTGTTTAAAAAAAAAAAGACTTCAAACCCTAAAGGTTGGATGTTGGTTTTTCTGCCCAAAGAATGTGGAAGGGGATATTTTGTTCTCTTTAAAAAAAAGACTTGCCTTTCCCTAGAACTACCTGGGTCAGGTGTTCATGTAGCATCACCTGAGCTAACCAGCTGCTTGTGGCCATCAAGGGTAATGGTCAAGAGGCTGGGGAGACAGCTCTGTGGTCTAAGCACCCGCCTGGCAAGTGCAAGGACCCGAGTTCAGTCCCTGGTACTGCATGCTGTGCTGCTGTGCTGGCCACTGAAACTGCTGTGGGTGGTGGCTCGTGCCTGTAATCCCAGTGCTGGGGAGACTGAGACCGGAGGATCACTGCGAGTCTGAGCTGCATGGCAAGATCCTGTATCAAATGAATGAATAAATAATGACCAAGAACAAATTCCAATTGCAGAAGTCCAGGGATACATTTCACACGGTCAGCCAAAAGCACTTGACGTCCAAACACAAAACAGTTACCATTAATCCCAGGAAGATGAGCACCATGAACAATGGAACAGCCCGCAGCATGAATGATGCCTCTGTGAACACACAGAAGGAACTCGGCCTTCACCGGGAGCCTTTGCAGAAGAGCTGAGTCATCAGCATCACGAAAACCAACCAGTTCCTGTCCACGGGGCTGCACACAAAAAGGAAGGAGGGGGAGGGGAAAGGAAGGGAGAGGGGAGAGGAGGGAGAGAGGAAGGGGGGGGAGGAAGGAAGAGGAGGAGAAGAGAACCTCCACCTAACCTGGTGGTCCAACAGAGGATTTCTTCTGCAGATGGGTTTTGTTTGTAGCAGAGACCCTTGGGCCAAAGCTTCTGCTCTTTAGCTTGTCTAAGGCTGGCCTCCTCCTGCTGCATCCCAGAGGGGCTGCTCATGTCTTGTTCATCTATCTGCTCCCAAAGGTGCTGCATCTGCCGCCCCCAGCCCCTCCTCTGCAGAGAAACCCGGCTGAGACACTGACCTCGCTTCCCTGGAGGAGGAAGGCCATGGGCTGCCTGCCCGAGTGGCCAGACTTCATGCTTGGGCAGCTGGGTTGATACCTTCTTTCAAGTTCTGCTGGCCTCTGGAAACGCTCCCCTGTTTCCTCCGTGGCTGAGACTGCTTTTGGACAGATCACTCCTTCTTTCTAGGGCTTGTTTTTTGATGAAAAACCAGTGACCTCAAAACACCTTCATGCATTTCAGAATTTTTTAAAGAACAAAGTCAGTTTTAGACATGAATGTTAGGCAAAAACCTGTTAAATAGATCACAGTGATTTGCTCTTGATTAAAGCAGGGTGGGAGCTGGGAGCAGGACCTGGCCCCTGGCCCCTGGCCCCTTGAGGTTGCAGCTGCTCAGGAGCCACTCCCAATGGGGTTCTTGGAGGCTCAGGGCTCAGAACAGGCATAGGAGCCAGCAGTGGGCAGAGGAACATGAGGACAGTGCTGGATCCACGGTCGGTGGAGGAAGAGAGGCCAGCAGCGCCTCAGGAGCAGGGAGGCAGGAGATGTGGCTGGAGGCTCTGTGCCCTCCACAACTGGCCCTGGCCCTGAGAGGACAGAGGGATGGACAGACAGCATTCTCGCTGTCGTGGGGGCTGGTTGAGTCACAGCTTGGCCGACACGTCCCTGCGCTGGCAAGGCTTCTTTGTTCCTGGCTTCCCAGCTGCTGAGACAGAAGAGAGCTTTGGTCTGCAGGCCACGTCAGGGAACATGTAAGGGCTGCCACGTCGCCAGGGCCGGGCTCTTGGGCCTTCCTCCTTCCTTTGGAAAAGATTTCTAGCCAGGCCTGTGGGGTTTCAGAAGAAAATTGGTGCCTGCGTGTGAGTGTTCCCTGGACCTGCACCAGCAGCAACAATATTACAGACCTAGGGCTCGGGGGAGATAGAACCAATCTACTGCCAGGCCCTTTGCCCTGCACAGGCAGTCCAGGGTACAGGGCCTGGAAACAGGCCTTGAAACCAATAATACAAACCTTTCTTAAAAAATAAATCTTGCGGGGCTGGGGAGATAGCTCAGTAGAATAAGTGCTTGCCTGGCAAGTGCAGGGTCCTGAGTTTAATCTCTGGTATTGCAAAAAAAAAAAAAACCAAAAACAAACAAACAAAAAATCTTGGGCCAGTCAGAGAGCTCAGCGGAACAAAGTACCTGCTTCAGCAGAGCGCAGTGGCTGGGGTTTGATCCCCAGTGTGCTGTGCTGGCCCCACCCTGGGGCAATTGAGACTGGGTGGTGATGAAGGCCTATAATCCAGCATTTGGGAGGCTGAAAACAAGAGAATCACTACTAGTCTGATCCATGTAGTGAGATCTTGTAGATCCTGTACTAAATACAAAAATGAATAAATAAATAAATCTTAACCATTTGAGAATGTTTGTCCACATCTTCTGCTGAAGGTAGGATTTTTCTTTTTTTTTTTTTGGCAGACCCGGGGATTGAACTCAGGTCCTTGTGCTTGCCAGGGAAGCACTTATTCCACTGAGCCATCTCCTCGGCCCCTGAAGGTAGGATTTAATACAATGATTTAGTATGATTTAATAGAAAAACTGTTAATAGGCCAAAAAATTAGCCTGAGTCGAGTTTCAGTGCCACTATTACTGGCTGGGGGACCCAGGACAGGTCTCTCTGCCTTCTTGAACCTCTCTTTCCTCTTACAAGCAAGGGCATAGGATTGAACAAATGTTCCCCCAAGTGTTGGTCCACAAAACCCAAGTTCTGTGGAATCCTCCCCATGCATGTGGACTGCAGCTTTGGGGAATGTGCTCAGAAAAATCAAGAAAAATGGGTCCCTGGGGCGCGTGAAGCAGCAGCACAGGGCTCTGAAGGGCCACTCAGAGCTGTGGAGGTTCACGGGCCTCAGGGGTCTCTGCGTGGAAGGCAGTGAGTGCTTTGTCTCTCTAACTCATTTAGAACCTAGCTTCCCCTTTCTAAAATACGCTGTGGGACTGATATTTCGTGGGATGCACGTGGAACTAGAAGACCAACTCATGAGACCAACAGCTTGTTTTAGAGTGCTGGAGGCACGCAGGCGGGACACACGCAGAGCTCACCTGGCCTCATTTAACCCTCTTTAAAATTATATCAGACCTTTGTAACCTTACACTGAGGAAACCCAAGCTGGCATTAGCTGGCCTCCTTGTCCCAGGATTCTCCTCTGGATATCTGACCCCCAGACTGGGACTTTTAACCCTTCTCATGCATTTCTTTTCTCTCTTTTTTTTTTTAAGACAAGGTCTCACTCTCAGGCTGGCCTCAAACTCCAGATCTTCCCAACTTGGCCACTCAAGTGCTAAGGTTTCAGGCGTGGGCTTCAGCTGACCTCTTGTACTTCTTGACTCTAAAAGCCATTTTTGGGGCTGGGAAGATAGATGGCTCAGTAGAATAAGTGCTTGGTGAGGGCCTGAGTTCAATCCCCAGTTCCACAAAATATAAATAAATATATATATATATATATATATATATATATATATATATATATATTTAAGGAATAAACAGTTGAGATGAGGGAAAGGCGAAAAGAAAGGGGAAAAAAGGAAGAGGCAGAAACATGTAAGTATATGCATAGGATAGGAGAAATGTTGTATTACTAATTCCTATTAGCTTTCATTCATTCTTTCTTTCTTTCTTTTTTTTTTTTTTTTTTTTTTGTCTCTTTGAGAGAGGGTCTCACTATGCAGTCCAGGCTGGCCTTAAGTTCACTTTGTAGCTCAGGCTGGTCTCGGACTCACAATAATCCTACTGCCTCAGCCTCCTGAGTGCTGGGATTACAGGCATGCGCCACCATGCCCGGCTTCTTTCTTTCTTTCTTTCTTTCTTTCTTTCTTTCTTTCTTTCTTTCTTTCTTTCTTTCTTTCTTTTTGACAGAACCGGGGATTGAACTCAGGCCAGGGAATACTCTTATTCTACTGAGCCATCTCCCCAGCCCCTTCTATTAGTTTTTTGAAAGTAGCAGTTAATATTTAAAATTTTCCACTTTGACCAGCTCTGTATGCTTAAGGTCTGTCTTATGAGCAACTTCATTGAGGGCAGCATTGTTTAATGTTACAGGGGGCCGGGGAGGTAGCTCAGTGGAATAAGCCCTTCCCTAGCAAGTGCAAGGGCCTGAGTTCAATCCCGAGTTCCACCAAAAAAAACAAAAAAACAAAAAACAAACAACAAAAAAACAATGCTACAACCACACTTCAACACCCTAAAAAAAACAGTGCCATGTGCATGAGTGTCTTACCCTAAGTTTGAATCCTAGAAGGGCCATGCATGATAATCATGCTTGCTTTATGGATAAGGAGCACAGTGGGGACAGGAGAGGCAATCTGCTCAGGCACTGGCTCTAGACAGGGTGGAACACCAGTCCTGCTCAGGACAGAGCCCCTGTGGAGCTCCACAGATGGGGCTCTTGGGCTTGTGTCAGAGGGAAAAGGCACACTCCGCTAGCCTGGGACCCTGGGGGAGTCCTGCAGTCTTGGACTAATTGCTACAGCTTTGGACATCTTACGCCAGCCCCACCCTGGGGCACTGTGTAACCTTAGGCAAATCCTCCTGTCTGCCGTGTCCACCGCTGCTATGCCTGAGCTTTTCTGTTTTAGACAATAAATAAATTGTGCCACTCAGTGAGATTAGGAGGACAAACACCCTTGTGAGCTGCAGAGGGTGAAAGTCCCCCGTTCCTCAGTGGGAGGGCAGGGAGTGCAGAGGGAGCCGAAGGCCCATTTCATCCTCCTCACCCTGGTCAGCGGCCACTCTGCCCAGGGGACCAAGGGCGAGTGGACAACAGAGTCTCTGTGCCCTCCAGCCAGTAGGAGGGCCTGCTGGGGAAAGACACAGTACAGAGGCCACAGGGCTGAGCCGGACTCTCAGAGCCCAGTCCTTCCTGACTCGACAGCCTGGACACCACGCCAGCCACACAAAGCTGCACTTGAGTGTCGGGATACACAATCTGCCTGGCCTCCAGAGGCTTAGAGCAGGCGGAGGAGTGACTTCAGAGAGCAAGGCTGCAGCCTTGAAATACTGGGCTCTGCAAACCTCCGCTTCCCCAGCAGCCAAGGACGGTGTGGGATCAGACGAAGGCCTTGAGAGAACAAGGGGCAGGGGGTCTGTGCTCACGGGATGGATGGGCTAGAACAGCCGGGCAGGGAGTGGCCTGAGCCGTCATGCAGGAAACGGAGGTGTCTGGTGTGGACACTGGCTTGCTGCTGGGAGACCCTGGAGAAGTTATTCAGTTCTCTGACCGCTTATTCTTCATTTTAAAATAAGAGTGATGGGGCCAGGGAGATGGCTCAGTAGAGTAAGTGCTTGCCTGGCAAGTGCAATGGTCTGAGTTCAATCCCCAGTTGCACCAAAAAAATAAAATAAGAGTGATCAGCCAGGCGTGGAGGCACACACCTGTAATCCCAGCACTCGGGAGGATCTCTATGAGTTCAAAACCAGCCTGGGGGCTACAAAAGTGAACACAAGGCCAGCCTGAACTGTATAGCGAGACCCTGTATAACTAAATAATGCAATCATCATAGTACCTATCTATGGTGGACAAATAACATCCCCTTCAAGATGTCCATATTGCAATCCCCAGAACCCATAACTATGCTTCTGTACATGGCCAAGAGGACTTTGTAGATTAAACCACAGGTTTTGAGATGTAAAGATTATCCTAGATTATCCAGGTAGGGCCAAAAATCCTTATAAAATGGAGGAAGTGAGTCAAAGCCAGAAAAAAGTAGGAAAACAGAAACGGGTTGAGATGATATGCTAATAAGATGGAGAAAGGTGCCACAAGCCAAGGAATACAGGTAGTCTCTCAGAGCTAGAAAAAGCAAGAAAAAATAAAAACAAAAAACAAGCCAGGCATAATGGCACATGCCTGTAATCCCAGCACCTTGGGAAACCAAGACTGGAGAATGGCAAATTTGGGTTTAGTGTAGCTAACATGTTCCAAAATAAAAAAATAAGGGGCTGAGGAGATAGCTCAGAGGCATAAGCACTTACCTGGCAAGCGCAAGGACCTGAGTTCAATCCTCAGCCCCACATACCATACTGTCTTGGCCAGGATCCCTGGGCACACTATCTCTGCCCCAATGCTGGTGCCCACCTCGCGGCCCTGGAACTGGGAGTTGTGTCGCACACCTGTAATCCCAGCACTCAGGAGGTTGAGTCAGGAGGATCTCTTCGAGTTTCAGACCACCCTGGGGGCTACAAAAATGAGCATAAGGCCAGCCCAAATTGCATAGTGAGACCTTGTCTCAAAATAATAAATAAATAAATAAATAAGGGCAGTATAGGAGGCAGAGGCAGGAGGATCACTGGGCCCAGCGAGGGCTACATAATGAGTTCAAGACCAGTCTGAACTATAGAGAGACCCTGTCTAAACAAAAAATAAATTAATGGCTAGGGATGTAGCTCAGTGTAGGGCCACATTCAAGCCCTGGTACCAGCTCCCTGGAAACAAAACCCAGTTTGCAAACACACACACACACACACACACACACACACACACACCCAAAAAAAAAAAAAAAAACAACACAAGCAAACAAACAGAATCCCTCCCCCCAGGCTTCCACAAAGAATATTAGCCACCCTAATTTTGCACTTCTGACTTTCAGAACCGTAAGACAACAAATGTGTCTTGTTTCTAAGACACAGACGTGTTTGTGGTAATTGATTAGAATAATAGGAAGCTAGTAGACTGCCTGGGTGTGCTGCTGAAGAGTAACCAGTTTCCCAGGGCTCCTTGGAGTTGGACTCAGTGTCTCTTTTCTTAGTTTAGTCATGACTGCTCCAATGGGACCTGATCATTTTCAATCAAATCTTCAAATTCTCACGTGTGATATTATTGTTACCATCATCTTCAGAAAGGGTAGCTCAGGAGCTCCAGCCTAGACAGCAGATCTTATACATTTCTTTTTTTCTTTTTTAAAAATAATTTTTATGTATTTGGTATAGGGTCTCACTGTGCAGCTCAGACCTGCAGTGATCCTCCTGCTTCAGCCTCCCAGAGCCAGGATTACAGGCCCTCACCACCATACCCAGTCTTGGTGGTCCACTGGGTGCACTCAGGGCAGGGGCAGCACAGGATGGGTATCGGGGATCAAACCTGGGTCCTTGCACTTGCCAGACAGGCGTTTGTGCCTCTGAGCTATCTCCCCGGCCCACCCTATGCATTTCTTGTGCATGGCCACAGGTGCTATTTGTTGGCTTTCTGCTCTGTGGCCTCCCTCCCTGGTGAAGCAAATCTACAGCACCTCCTCAGTCTATTTCCAGAGTCCAGACCGTACATTCCTGTCTGGGTCTTGCTGTTTCTACACAAGAGCCTTGGTTGTCCACCTGGTCCTGGTCCCCGTCCAGCTTCCAGAGCGGTGACCTCAGGCCACAGGGAGCAGTCACTGAGCAAAGGCAAGAGGTTCTTCCAGGGCTTGAGGGGCCGGCTGGGGGCCAGAGCCCAGGAGACCTGGCATCGAGCCCTGGTCTTGCCAAGCATGTGAGGCCTCAGTTTCCCATGTGTGCGCTCTAACCAGACCTAACCTCTGCACAGGACTGTGCTGACATCACTGAGACAGCAGAGGAGGACTGAGGGAGAAGAGGGAGGGGTGGCTGGGACAGAGGGGGAATCTCCATCTTGAGACATTTTTTGCCATACTGGGATGGAATCCAGGGCCTTGCAAGTGGTAGGTGAGCTCTCTCCCTGAGCTCTAGGCTGGGCATGTAACTCAGTTTATCCACTTCTGCTTCTGGAATGAAAAGAGCAGAAAAACAGAGTCTTTGCTCTTCATGCCCTGTTCCAGCCTGATGCGAGGCGCACACAGGCCGATGGGGCCAGCGATGGAGGTGTGGGAGCCAGGCTGTCCTCTGCACACGTCAGCTTTCCCTGGGAGCACCCTTGTGTCTGGGTCTGCAGAAGGGAGCTGGTGAGGAAGGAAGGTGAGGGTTGGCAGGGAGTGCCCAGAGGAGACAGCTGCAGTGGCTGGAATGCGGCTTGGGCTGCGGCAGGGACTCCACCGTACTGACCCCTGGTTTTGTGAGACAAGAAGCAGATCTGCCAGGCATCGGATCAGCTAAGCGCGAGGCTAAGGAGAGGCTGCCGAGTGGCCGTGTCGGGGCAGCAAGGCCGGCTGCAGGCAACCACTGCTCCCCATGCACTGTTTCAGAACTTGGCAAGCTGGAGAAGGGAGTCTCAAACTCCTAGGAGTCCTAGGTGTTAACTAGGACTGCCTGTGGTCAGGATCTTGCGTGACATGGTTCATCAGGACCTGCTGTGGCTAGGCTTAGATTTATTTCTGTTCACTAGTACTAATAGACATCAGGTGATACTGGGGTCAGAGGATTTATCCTTTTTTTTTTTGCAGTATCAGCGATTGAACTTGGGACCTTGCATTTGCCAGGTAGGCGCTTATGTTGATGACCTATCTTCGCTTATCAGAGGATTTATCCTGCTAACTTTTCTGTGTATTGTAAGTCTAATTATGCAAGCAAAGAGTCCAGGAAAGCATGGCCAGGGAAGGAGCTAAACATAAGATTTTTACAAGAACAAATAAACCAACAGCAACACAGCCAGTAAGTGATCCTGAGTGTAGACAAACCCATACACCTCCCTGCAGTCACTGAGCAGAGCTGAGAGCCTTAGCATAAACCATGTGCGAGAAAGCTCTTGATCAAGGGCTGGGGAGATGGCCAGTAGAATAAGTGCTTTCCTGGCAAGTGCAAGGGTCTGAGTTCAATTTCCGGTTCTATCAAAAAGAAAGAAAGAAAGCTTTTGATCAAATAAGGTACACGTAAGTTGTTGAGGGGGAGAGTGATTTCATAGTCTGAAATTCACAAATGGCAGAGCTAGAGGAGAATTTAAGACAAGACAGAATGTAGTGAGCCAACCCTAAAAGCTCTGGTGATCCTCGTACCTGGGCTTTTATTGTATTTTTTGTTCTTGTTAGTGGGTAAGAGCCTCCCACATGCTAGGCAAGTGGTCTACCCTGCACAATGGCCAGCACTTTGTATTATTTTCATTTTTGAGACAGTCTCAGTAAGTTGACGAGACTGGCCTGGTCCTGAACTTCCAGTCTTGAGTCACTCTTTACAGTGGCTGGGATTACAGCACAAGTACCATGCCCCACTTCCATGGATGTTTAGAAAATTAAATTTTCATTAGTACACATTGGCAGCGTCCAGTGCTAAGTTCATTGCGGGGAGTCGCCACATGTACATAACTCATTCAAACCTGGGTCTGAATCCCTGATTGGCCACATGCGTGGTCATATTATGGCTCTGAACTTCATTTTCCACGTGCATAAAATAGGGGAGCGAATAGTCTCTGCTTCCTCAGGGCTAATCAGCAAATCTGGGCAAAGAGCTTAGCTCAGTGCTCGATGTGAAGTTTACCAAATACTGGCTGGTGGCAGGTAGCCCTGTTCAACAACTGTCCAGACTGTTTTACTGATGGAAAATCAGACAGGGGCGGGAACAGGCACAGAGGCACGCGGTGCTCTGATGGTGGGGTGGGGGATGCCATCCAAGCCTTCTACCCCTGGGCCCGCGATGCTTCTCTCCCTTCCTGGAAGGCCTAGGTGGTGGAAGCAGGACCAGCGTTTAGTGCGTGCTCCTCCCCTCCACCCAGGGCACAGTCAGCCTGTCCGCGGGGGTTCTCGCTTCCTCCCATGCTCTTGTCTTAGACACCAAAGCAGCCAAGTGTGGCTTCTCTGAGGATTTCTGGTCCAGGGTGTTCCTTTAGGGGCCTGGGAATGGCCCCCAAAGACGTCTCTGCCCAGAGCTCCAGCCCAGCCACATCTAGCTTCACAATTCCTGAACCAGAGGCCTCCTGGGAACCCTGGCCACAGACTGAGAATTTTCTCTCTGGATCCTCTTCCTCAGAATCACATCATGTTAATTTATGAAGAAAACCACAAAGCTTCAGTTCAGTTTAGTCCCCACAGTACCTGGCAGCTAAAGCAACAATCCTATACAACTACACAGCTGTCTGAATGGCAAAGCGGCATCTGGAAGCCCAGCAGCACCCTAGATCCGCCCGCCGAGAGCTCTTGGTCCAAGGCCAAGAACAGGACTTGTGGGTAGGTCCGAGGGTCTCCTGAAGGCCAGCGCTGGGCATTATTCCAGACTGGAACTTTATGAAGAGAAAATCCCTCTTTTATCCAATGAGTGAGTAATCTGAGGTTCATTCATTGAAAAAAGAAATTGACTGAACGTCAACCTTGTGCAGGCCCCTGTTCAACACCCTGGGAACATGGCAGTAAGAAGGACGTGAGAGGCTTCTGTGGAGTGTGGGGACAGGTGGCTTCTGATGGTGACAGCACAGGAAGGAAAAGAGGCAGCGAAGGGGAGGAGCCGAGAAAGGCAGGGAGGTGCTGGAGTGGTGGTCAAAGGGGGGCTGTCTTTTGATGAAGTGATACTAGGACAGAGCCCTGAAGGACAGCAAAGGTCCACACACAGGAAATTCAGAGGGCAGAGGTGGGAGCAGGTACAAAGCCTCTGGGGGAGGAAAGCTACTGCAAAGAGGCTGAGGCTGCTGCAGAGTGGTAGCAGAGGGCAAGAGAGCAAACGGCAGCTTATCACGAGGATGCTCTCCGCCTTCTCGTGGGTCATTCAAACCCAATCTGTGCTCAGGGTTTGCCTCTTTTTCTTAAAGGCAGCATCTGGCTATGTAATTCAGGCTGGCCTTGAACTTATTATTATTATTATTATTTTGTGTGTGTGTGTGTGTGTGTGTGTGTGTATGTGTGTGTGTTTTTGAGACAGGGTCTCACTATGCAGTTCAGGCTGTCCTTAAGCTCATTTTGTAGCTCAGGCTGGTCTTGAACTCACAACAATCCTCCTCCTGCCTCAGCCTCCTGAGTGCTGGGATTACAGGTCTGTGCCACCATGCCCGGCAAACAGAAAAGTTTTTTTTTTTGTTTGTTTGTTTATTTGGCTGAACTGGGGATTGAACTCAGGCCCTTGTGCTTGCCAGGGAAGAACTTTTTCCTCTGAGCCATCTCCCCAGTCCCTTGAACTTATCATATAACCTCAGATTTGTAGCGTTCCCCCTGCCTAACCTTTCTGAGTGCTGGGATTACACGCATGCTCCATCAGGCCTGGGCAAGGTCTTCTAAGACACCTAACCCTCTATTTGAGCCAGGCATTAATCCTTGTGCCTCCCAAAGGGGTAGGCGTGCAGCAAATAGACCAAGACCTGTTGCACTGAGGAGTTCATGTCCTGTAAGAATAAACCAGGCTGGGCACAAGGGCAGACACTTATAATTCTGGCACTGGTGACTCAGGAAGGACAACCTCGAGGTTGAGACCAGCTTGGTCTACACAGTGAGTTCAAGACTGGCCTGAAGGGTGGGGAGATAGCTCAATAGAATAAGTGTTTGCCTGGCAAGTGCAAGGTCCTGAGTTCAATCCCTGGTTCCACAAAAAAAAAAAAAAAAAAAAAAAAAAAAGACTGGCCTGGATTATAGTGAGAACTTGTCTCACAAAACAAGAACTTGTGATATAGCTCAGTGACACAGTGCCTGCCTGGCAAGCACAAGGTCTTGAGTTTGATTCCCAGGGCCAAACAAAAACAAAACCAGGATTAAACCTAATTTAAATGTAGAATTGGCTTCTTTAGTCATTTTAGGCAAGCTACTGGCCCTCCATGCCCCAAACTGGCTTAAGAATAAAACCTATATTTTGCTAACAAGATTAGAGTCCCTGATAAACTTTGAGTAATGTTGCTGCTAGGATTATCAGATGCCTTATCTGGAAGTTTAATTCCTTCTGTGCCTACCTGGAGTTCGAGTGGACCTTTTGAACCATCTCCCATGTCACCGAGGACGATGTCACTAGTGGCAGCTGGTTTTGTCTGTGCAAAGTCCCAGCCTTGTATCTGTCACACACACAACGGCTCCATGGCTGCAGCCTGCTCAGCCTTGCCTAGTGTGGGAGAGGACTTTGCTAAGGATTCCTGGGGCTCCTGGGGAGTCTGTGCCTGCTCCAGGGGGCATCCTCTGCCCCCCATGGATGAGAGAGGCTGTGCTTGCGATTCCTAGGTCCTTCCAGCCCTGGTGCTGGGTGTGTCTGTTTAGGCAGCAGGCCAGGCAGGCGGCCTTGGGGTGTCTGGTGAGGTCAGTCCACTGCAGGGAGAAGAAAAAAGAGACCAAGATGAGACCAAGATAGCTTTGGCTCTAGGGAGAGGGGGAGGCAGGCCAGGGGAAGGAGGAGACAGGGGAGGAGGTGGAGGAGGGACTGCGGCTGGAAGGGAGACAGACCCAGCCCAGAGCTCTGCGCAGCTTCCTGCTGCCTGTTTCTAAACCCCTCCACATTCCTGCGCCCCGCCAGACTGCCTGGACTGCTCAGACCGCTCAGCCGCCGCCTGCCTCTGAGGTAGGTACATGGCCAGCCACTGGGCCAGTCCGCTCCCAACAGCGGCTTTGCGTCCCCAGAGAGGCAGAGACAGGGGAGCCCTGCTGGGGATGCTGTCTCTGTCCACCTTGGTGTCCTTTAAGGACACAGTCCACTGGTCACCTGTTGCTTTTCAGGAGGTGGAAGGATGCACAGTGGATCCCTCTTCTAGGTCCTCAGGAAATAATCTCACTATGTCTTGGGACTCTCTCTCTCTCTCTCTCTCTCTCTCTCTCTCTCTCTCTCTCTCTCTCTCTCTCTCTCTCTCTCTCTCTCTCTCTCTCTCTCTCTCTCTCGCTCGCTCGCTGCTCGCTCTCTCCTCTTTGCCCCCTTGGGAATAAGAACGCGCAGTCTCTGCTTTCCTGGGAAGTGCTCTTGCAGCAGGGAATGGTCCCTGGGTGGTGGTTGGAGGCGTCCAGTGCCCTATTCTGGGAGAAGGTTCTTCTAGACTTGGTTCCGAGACCAGGGCACTGTTTTCTAAGAAGAGACTTCGCAGAAATGACAATCTCTGCAAGGCAAAGGTGCAGTGTGCCCCCTTGTGCCCTCCTGCTTCTCCACCCTGGCACCGGGCAGCCTGAAGTGGCGTGGCACCCAATGGGTAGCCTTCCTCCTCTCAGTCTGACCGAGCATAGGGCGGGCGTGGAGTGTGCTGGAAGGGGGTGGGGGAGGTAAGACAGCCCATGTCGGGGCACCGTTGGCAACCTTCCACTTCATTTTGAGAAGTCAGACTGCACAGGACTAGATCCAGGCGTGTGAAGTCAGGTTGGGGTTCATCCTCTCCATTTTCCCGGCCCTTGTCACCCTCTGAGTTGGTGAATGCGCTTCTGGGTCCTGAAGGACGCTTAGGGCAGGGGGTTACTGGGGTGTCTCCCCAACATGGGGAAAAGGGAACTGAGGCATGCATTTTCTTCAGGAAGGACCTGTTTTTGCACTGGAGACAGCACTCTGAGCAGCAGTTCTCCCTCCCTGCACCCCTAAGCACCCAGGGCCACCGTGGGAAGCCATCCCCAAGCAGGAGCGCAGGCTGTCTTACGCCGATCTTAGCTGAGCGACTCCCTTGGCTTTGGATTCCTCATCTGTAAAGTAAGAGTAGTGGCCTTTGGGGCCCTAGGGGTCCCCTCACACCGTGGCAAGGGAGGTATCTTAACTCGGCCCACGCGGCTTCGTGGGTTTCATGGTGTCCATGGGGTTCTTTCTAATTGTGTTCACAGTGAAGAGAGAGAGACCAGAGAAAAGTGCAAGGCTTTCAGGCCGGAGAGAGAGGCCTCTTCTCCAAAAGCCCGGAGGGCATGCCGTGGGGATCAGGGCGGGGAAGGGAAACAAACCCGTATTTGCAAGATGAAAAATGCCAGGCTGGGAGTGGCTGGGGAGAGTTACAGGGCCGTCAGCTGCCACATCGACAAAGCCTCGAGCTCCTGGGGGGGGGGAGGGCAAGGAGGCCCCGGCGGAGGGATCGGCTTCGCAAACTTTCTCCAAGTCCCGCCCCCCGGGGGCTCTTCCCAGCCGTGACTCACCCTGCCAGGAATGCGCGTTGCCACGGTAACGCCTTTTCAGGGTCCCTGCCCGCTGATCGGGAGGGGACGCAGAGAACAGCGCAGTCTGAGGGCCCCCCCCCCCGGCCCCCAAGCGCGACCACACAGCACATTTGAGGTCCGTCTGTTTCCGATCCCGATCCCCCGAGGAAGCCCAGGGCTGTGATAAACTCCCCGAAGGGGAGTTGGAAGGCATCAGCTTTTGTTCTGACTGCTAGAAATGCGCCTCTGACCTTGAAGCAATCACTTCGAGTTTTGAGGTCTGCGAAAGAGCAGACACTTCGGCCGGCCAGCCGCTCAAGTCAGGGCCTGGCAGGTCTGGGACGAGGTGCTGCAGGCCACTTTAGAAGCCTAGTGAAAAAAAGAAAAGAAAAAGAAAAAGAATAAAAATAGAAGCCTAGTGGTTCTTTCTGAGGTGATGGGTTTTACAACTAATTGATTCCAAAGAGCTGTTGAAATGGTATTTTTTTTCTTTTCCCCCTAGTAGCTGTATCATCGAGTGTATGGGGGGTATAAAACTGCCTATTGTTATTATTATTAAGATTCATTTATTTGGTTCAGCATCTGCTATGCAGCTTGGACTCAGTGATCCTACTGTCTCAGCCTCCCCAGTCTTGGGATTACAGGTATGCAACAGACGGCAGGACATACAGTCCTGGGGATCAAACCCCAGTCCTTGAGCTTGACAAGCAGATGCTTAGATTGCTGAACTATTTCCCTGGCCCCCAAACTGCCTATGATTATTATTATTATTATTGTTATTATTATTATTATTATTGCAGTACCAGGGATTGACTCAGGACCTTGCATTTGCCAGGCAGACACTTAAGCCACTGTGCTATCTCCTTAGCCTAAAACTGCCCATTATTGAGTTTTATTTATCTATAATTATTTATTTATTTATTTATTTTTGCAGAACCAGGGATCAAACTCAGGCCCTGGGAAGCGCTTATTCCACTGAGCCATCTCCCCAGCACTCACCCCCCAGCCCCCTTTTTTTTTTAGACAAGTTTTCCCTGTGCCTTTAGGCTGGTCCTGAACTCGCTAACACCACCATGCCTCCTTTACATTCATTTTGATTTGGAGAATTCCTTGTGTATTTCCCCCTACTGTCTCATAGCAAGAACTTTGTCTACAGGTATAAAAGAAGTAGGTTATGACTCAGTGTATGTGACCTTGGGAAAGGCCTGGTCCTTCTCTGAGCTCAGTTTCCCCTGTTAAATGGGAGATCTGAGCTGGAGGTCTCTGAGTACCTTTCCAGCCTCATGGGCCTGGGACCCTGAGAGGCTGCTTTTGTTGGAAGGAATGGTGTCCACCACTTGTCAACAACCTTTTTCTCCTGTCTGTGGCAGGAGACATGAGGGGCCCAGCCCTGGGGTCTTGCCTTTTCACCAGGCTTCGATCTGCCCTTACCTTACAAACTCCTCAGCCTGCAGCAGGGCTGTAGCTCACTCTCCACGTAGCAGCTTTCTTCCAAAAGCAATTTATAAATAGGGAAGATGAGAGAGGGAAGGAGAGCATTTGCGGTTCCTTGGGTGGGTCTATGAGGATTCGGGGACATGGGGGGGCAGCCGCAGATCCAGGGACGCAGGGGATAAACATCAGTGTCACCCACCAGCAGCCACTGGTACAGCTAAAAATAAACACGTCCACACACACACAATCAGACGTGCAGGCACACCCTGTCCCAGGACACTCAGACTCTTCCTCCATGCACACGTTCATGCGATGAAAACTTTAACCCTCATTTCTCACAGGTTGAAGCCAACAGACACTGAGTCTGGATACACGCACCTTACACAGACACCATCGGGTGTACAGACACACACGAACAGAATCACAATCATGACATAGACACAGCCCTGTAACGTGCGTAGACCACCCGATACCTCTGTGCTTCAGAGACAGAGAAATTGAAGCTCAGGAAGGGATAAGGACTCCCAGGGGTCACCTGGCGAGCTCCAGGTGCTTGGAACCATCCAGATGTGTGCCCCATCCCGGCTGGGTTGGAGTACTGCCCACGCACCGTGGGCTAGTGGGCAGCAGTGCTGTGGATAATAAGTAAGCTGCAGCGGGTCCTGTCCCCTCTGAGGTCAGCGGCCTGTCCCAGTCCACACGGCAGTGTCATCAGGCCCAGAGGCCCAGTAGACGTGGCCAATCAGTGGCTGCTCCTTTGCTGGTCGCTGCCCCCCTCTCCAACACCCAGAGAGAAGGGAAGGGCCACACTGGGCTCCCTGCCAGCCCAGCATTAATGAGGCTGCTTCTTCTTCCAACACCGAACCTGGGTCCTTGTCTCCCTCCCACCCTCACCTGTGAAGCCAGGGTCGGCTGAGCTGCACCACGCCAGGGCCAGCCAGTAGTGACTCGATGGAATCATTTAGGAACATGGCCTCCACCTTCCCCCTGGGGGATGTCTTCCTCTCCGGGGCTGCTGTGCTCTCACCAGTCAAGCCACAGACTTCGGTGTGGGGAAAAGAGGCACAGAGACAGCGGCTCGCTCCAGAGCTGGGGCTGCTCAGAAGCTTGGTGTTAGCACCTCTTACCTAGGAATCCATCCGGGCCACTGTGTGCCAGGCATGGCATTCGGACCCAGGCTTCCCAGATGACAAAAACAAAGCAGACTCCTGGATATCTGGAAGGGTGGTTCAGACACCCGCTGGTTGCAGGACCTGGAGCGAGTTGTTTTCCCTCTCTAACCCTCAAGCTCATTATCTTTAAAATAACACACGTAGCAAAGGCCTTTCTCCTGGGCCTCATAGTACCAGTTCACTGGGAGTTGGCAGAGGAACTGTGCTGAGGATCTCCATGTCACTCCAGACTTAGGGGGTGACCAACGTCTGCCACATGCACAAAGGAGGGAAAAGGAGGCAGACACACGCCACATTTTTTGCTATCCTGGATCTCTTAGATGTTGTCCCTTGTTTCTGTCATTTCTTATTGCCTCCGCTTGGGGTCACCCTGATGCGCTGTCAGTCCCTAGGGGGCAGCAAGGAGGACGTCCACAACCCCACCCTGTGCCCAGTTAGCCACAGTGAAAGTGGCTCAAGAACTCAGGAGCCACCCCAATCCCAAGCTTTCCTGTCCATGCAGCTTCCCTCAGTATCTTCCCTCCCAAGCAGAAATGCAGTGTTAGAAGAGAAACCAGGAGCCGGAGCAGCTTCTGCCTGAGTCAACTCTGAGTCTGAGCAATTCTGCAATCCCAACATGTAGAAGGCTGAGGCAGGAGGATCATGAGTTTGAGGCCAGCTCGTGTGACATAGTGAGTTGAAAGGGAGCTTAGGAAGTATCTTGCCCAGGGGTTTTTAACTATTTCTAGGAGAAATTTCCAGAGATGTTCTAGGATGCCCCAGGCTCCAAGCATGTAGAGCCCCAAGCTCCAGCACCACTCCTATGCTATGTTTTGTTTTGGTTTGGGGTGTTTATTTTGACACAGGGTCCCACTAAGCAGTTCAGGCTGGCTTTGAACTCACTTTGCAGCCCAGGCTGACCTCAAGCTCACAGCAAGCCTCCTGCCTCAGCCTCCTGAGAGCTGGGATCACAGGTGGGCTCCCCTGCCCCCTAGCTTTACCTCTGTTATCTTTTTAATTTCTTTTCTTTTTCTGTCTGATTTTATAAGAAAATTTATTTGGAAACAGTGCTTGTGAGTCTGCAGAAGCAGTACCCACTTGGGGTGCAGACAGTAAGATTACAGGGTCCTATTTCCTGGACACTCCCTTCCTGGTGCCAGGCTGTGGGGCCTCCTGCTGTCTCGTGTCTCCAGAGCAACAGCCTTCTCCTGGCTCCCCTTTCCCCTCTACCTTGGGTGAATCCTCTCTATCTCAGCTCATCTTCATTCTCTCTAGGAAACCTGTCCAACTCAGAGTGACCACTGTGCTTTCTGCCATCATCTGAGTAGCATTCTGGCATTTCACGTCCTTGTATTCTTCTCTCCGTGTCCTTTTGCTCTTCGTCATTGTCACCCTGTGACTGGCTCTCTGAGGCCCTGGCTCTCACAAAGATGCAGGGGGCATAAATTTCCTGTTTTCCATCTCTACTGCCGACTTTCTTGCTTCTTTCTTTTTGTTTCTCTGTGTTTGGTTCTTCTTCCTCTCCAGTTTCTTAAGAAGCTTAATCCTAATTTCTGTTTCAACGGTTGTTTTTTGTTTATCTGCCTCTTTCCTTTTACATTTTTCTTCTTGGCTTTTTTTTTTTTTTCTTTTTTCTTCCTCCTGCAAGGGTTTCTTTTCCATGTCTCTTCCTCCCTTCTCCCTAATCCTCTACAAGCTCTCTCGTCTTTGCCTCTATCTCTGTTAGAAGAGTTTCAGGATTGGCACTGGTCCTCTCTTCCTCCACACTATAAGTTTCCAAAAACTGCTTATATGCTGGATCATCTTCGATGCTCCCCGTCTTGGTGTCTCTCTTCCTCAGCTTCTCCTTGACTATCTTCTGGAATGGGGCAGACTCTGCCACTGCAGGATACTCCAGTCTTTTCCTGCCCAGGAAGACATATCCATCACAACGATCTCTGAACAGAAGGATGTCATCAGGATTCCTAAAATTAATGTATGCTCTTGAGTAGAGATGAGGATAAAGGCTGAGATCTGAGCCAGCAACCTCGAAGTAGTTGTGCACTGGCAGCGGGCGCAGCTGCTCCTCTAGCTGCTCCTTGGTGAGGCCGGGGAGCAGCTGCCCTAGGACCACCTGAGCAGCGTAGGCCAGTCACCCAAGCCGCCTACGGGCACACTCACTGCACGCAGAGGCCCACCCGGCACGAGCTGCGCCAAACTGTGGCCCCGCCTAGCCCCCTTGGGGCCCCACCCCGGTTGCTTTTTAATTTCAAACTTATGCACTGGATCGTTACATTCCATGTTTAAACAAATTGTACAAAACTTTTCTGAGAGAGAGGATTGTCTGCTTTGCGTAACTCTGAGGGATGAAACAGCCTTCTTGTACAGGCAGGCTGGGAGCTGTGGTCCTGAGAGCAAGGAGCTCACACAGTGCCCAGTAGCAGGGCTGCCTGGCTCCCAGGGCTGGGGCCAGGACCCCTGACTTCTATGGACCGAAGCCACCTCTGAGGGTCAGTGTCCCATCCCGGAGCGCGAGCAGGAGTGCCAGTGTCTTCACATGGCCACTTGGCTGGGCCTGACCTCTGGGAGCCCCCTGCCCGCTCCCCCTCTGCTCTCCCTGGCTCCTGCCCAGCCGGCTGGCACACGGCGTCCTGCAGGCTTGTTTTCCTCCCTGTGGGCTTGTTTACCACAATGTGCGATTTCTGGAACCTTGTTTCCAAGCCAAACGGTGGGAGGAGATGCTTGACTTGCGTCAGCACCCTATGGAGGAGCCAGCTTCAGGCTGGCTTTCCTCACTGCCTACTGGGAGCTGCCCGGCCTGGCGCTCAGCAACAGGGCCAGATTTCCTCTGTTCCACCCCAACTCCCCCTTCCCTCTGGGCCCACGGACAAAAAGCTGGGACTTGCACACTGGGTTCTGTTTTTTTGTTACCAGGAATCAAATTCAGGACCTTGTACTTGCCAGGCAGACGCCTGAGCTGCATCCCCAGCCCCACACCGGATTCTTAACAGGGAGGGGCACTGTGGGGTATTTGGGTGCTAAGGTGCTCTTCCTAGCAGCAGTCCTCACCCCATGCTTTTACTCTCACCTGCAGACCACCCATGAGCCTTCCAGGTAGGCCTGCTGTTCTTTGCATTTTGCAGATGGAGGAGCCGATGGAGGCCCACAGAGGCAAAGCGGACTCCCCAAGGTCTCACAAAAGGGCAGAGACAGGATTGGAACCCATGCATTTTGGGGCCTGTTCCACGGGCTTCCTTTTAGGCCTGTCTTTACAACTATCCATTTACTGTGGTACCCACTAGCCATGTGTAGCTATTTGGGTTTCTGTGAATTACAATGAAATGGTTAAACATTCCATGCTTCTGGGAACATCCAGTAGCCAGTAGCCGCCATACTGGACAGAGTAGATGTAGGGTATTTTCATCATCACAGAGAATTCTCCTGGATTGCTCCATGAACACCCTTCTACTCAGTAGGATTTAACATCTGTTTGGAAGCACAGAAGCTGAGTCTGTGATTCCAAGTCGCGCGGTCCAGAGTTCTGTGATTCTGAGACCCCCCCCACCCCCCCACCTGTCCTGATGCTCAGAGACTTCTTAGTGTCCAGGAGAGCCCAAAGGAGGCCCTTTATGTTTCAAGGGCCTGGCTGTACTTTTCCATCGCCAGAGTCCTTCCAGAGGGGGAGAAGTGACCTCAGTCTCGGGTCCTGCTGGCAGCTAAGGACGGGTTTTCAGCCATCTCTAGAGCAAATAAAGGTGAAAGGAAAGCACTGGATGTACGGAACAGGCGGCAGTGGGGGCGTGGGTGTCTGCATCTAGGGGCCTCCAAGCCAAAGGCAACACCCTCCCCCACGGGGGCAACCCCCCTCCAGCGTTTTGGGCCGATTCAGGCCAATTGGGCTCGTGCAAGTGGGAGCAGATGCCAAGGTGGAGAACAGGCCTGTGACAGAGCAGGGTGGCCACTGGGTCCTCACCCAAGCTGGACACCTACATGAGGCACTGGCTGACCATCAGTGGGTTCCTTCCTTGCTAGGCTCCTGTGTTCTCATCTGTCCCACTGGACCTCAGTGGTGCTGGATTATGAAGCCACTCTGGGAAGAATGCATGCAGTGTGAGACACCAAGGAGGGAGTTTTCACTGGACACTGGTATACGCAGAGGGACTTGGGAACACTGGCCTGTCTAGCTCCCTCGCCTGAAGCTTGTTCTAATTCCAGTTCTACCCGGGCTGTTCTTCCACTGATGGGACATCTCTGTCACTGTATCCAAATGGGGACTTTCCCCCGCTGCCTGCCAGCTTCTTTTAGGTAGTTCATCTTCAATTTCAGACAAGTCCTTCATTGATGGATTCTCTTGGGTTCCACTGGTCCAAAGCCACATGCGGGGGCTGTTTTGCTTGTGTCTTCCAAATAGGAAGGCAAGAGGGAGATTTTCCACTTGAGCCTGGAGGGAGACAAGTGGACAACTATGTGAGAAGAAGAATGTTCCAGAAACTGTCTGGGCTCTTCTGGGGCTCAGAGCTGTCATGAAACAATGCCAAGCTCCCACGTCAGCTCGTTTACATTGTTGGTGGTTTTAGTCCACTCCCACCTCACCAGGCAGGGGCCAGGGTCTTGTGTCTCTGTTAACCTAATGAAGCACCTGTCTTTGCAGCCTGCTGTTGTTGCTGCTGCCCAAATCCAAAGGGCAGGTGAGGGGCCCCAGAGGAAGGGCCATGTACTGAGATCAGCAAAGCATTTGCTTTGTTTTCTGGTGCCAGGAAAACAGGGTCCTGGGTATGGTAGGCATGTGCTGTACTACTGTGCTACCCCCAGCCTGGCCTGGGACATTGTGAGTGCACTTTATGGACCCAGTCAGCCACCTCTCATGTCACCAAGTCTGACCTCTCAGTTGACAGTACTTATTTACCGAGACAGTGATGAGGTAACCAAGAACCCCTGGCGTGGAACTCCCAGCCCAGTGAGTTACCCCTTGATGCCAGGGTCCCCCCCACCGCTGTGCTTGGCCGTGTGAGAAGTCGTGGAAGGAACAAGGGATGATGAGCCCAGTATGGAAGTTTGGGGGATAAAAGAGAAAAATGTGGCAACTGCGGTCCTTGACCACACTTGCAGGCAGGGGGGGTGAGCTTGTTTTATGGGGCTGAAGAAAGAGACAGGATAGCCCGAAGTCAGAGAGGCGCATTTCCATTCATGTATGGAAGAACTAACTTTCTTTCTTTCTTTCTTTCTTTCTTTCTTTCTTTCTTTCTTTCTTTCTTTCTTTCTTTCTTTCTTTCTTTCTCTCTCTCTTTCTCTCTTTCTGTCTTTCATTTCTCTGTCTCTCTCTCTCTTTGTATTTTAGGGAAGGGTCTATAGGCTGTTCAAGTTGTCATTACTACATGGGACACTTAGTGATCTGCCTATTCACAGCTTCCCAAGAGCTGGGATTACAGGCACGCATCACCATGCCCAGTCTCAACTGCCCTCCCAGCAGGCCCCAGGATCCGGCCCCTGCACCTGTTTGCAGGCACTTTAGTCCCCAGAGCTATTTGTCTGGCCCTTTATTACTATTATTGTTATTATTATTATTTGTGGCTTGCTCAGCCCACCCTAGGGGCAGGGCTGGTGTGGCATGTGGTGCTGGGGATCAAACCATGGTCCCTGTGCTTGCCTAAGCTTGCCTAAGCAGGCGCTTTAGACCACTGAGCTATCTCCCTGTACACACACACACACACACACAGTGTGTGTGTGTGTGTGTGTGTGTATGTACAAAATAGTATTAAAACAAAAAGTACAAGTAATACAGAATTTCACTTAACAAAATAGTGTGTATTTCACAGTATTTGTTGTAATGCATGGTGTTGTCTTCAAGCTAGTTCATATTATCAGGTTGAAAAAAAAAAGCAAAAACCCAAATACATGTATTTAGAGAGAAGTCTCTAATCCAGGATTGGTGACACACTGCCTTACTTGAGGAGGCTGGGACAGGAGGATTTCAAGTTTGAGCCCAACCTGGACAATTTAATGACTTAACGAAACCCTGCCTCAAAAATTTAAAAAAGGGCTGGGGTGGTAGTTCAGTGGGATTGTCCCAGGTTCAATCCTCACTACCAAAAAAAGACAACAAAAGAAGACTTTTATGTCATTGCCATAAATGGAAAACAATATACCTTGTTATAAATAGAAGGAAACTGTAAAAGTGAACATGAGGAAAACAAAAGGACTTCATTCAGTTGCAGCTGGATACAGCTTCCTGCGTTGGCAGCACCAAGCCGAGGGCTGCCATCTCTGTTGAAAAGGAGGATGCGTGAGTGTCTGGGGCTTAAACCAGAGACTTTGTCCTTATATCGTGAGGACTGAACCAATACTGAACAGAACCAACTTCCACTCCTCTCCTTCCCCACGACTGAACAAGCACCATCTAGAGCCTCCTTGCAAGGCTCAGGAGCTCAGAAGGAGCTGCGCACGAGGAAGCCTCCCTCACTGTCTCCATCTCTCCTCCCTGCAGGGTTCCCAGCACCATGAGGGCCTGGATCTTCTTCCTCCTTTGCCTGGCTGGGAGGGCCTTGGCAGCCCCGGTGAGTACCGAGAGAGCTATCTTCTGGCTCTTGCCTTTTGCCAGCTCTAGGGCTTCTGAACCTGCTGACCCCAGTGCTGAGAAGGGACAGGAACTGCCCCCGTCTCAAATTAGTTATCATGTTTTAAAATAAGCAGTTTAAAAAAATAACAGCAATCAGTTCTCTTAAGCCAGTAAGAGCAGGAGACAAGCCCGAGTAAGGTCTGGTGGGTAGAAGTTCCAGAGATGATGTGAAGGTGAACTGTGTAGCAGTGAGGCCTTCCAGCAGGGCGCTAGGAGGTGGCCTCTTCGTCTCACGAGGAACCAAGCAGTCAGGGATGGGATGGGGGAGGCGGGTGCTGGTGGGAAAGGTATCGGAAGGGAACCAAGTCCCACAGAGAGAGGGGTTAGATTCGGGATTCTTGACGTGACTGCCTTCGCAAGCATCAGGTCCCCACCTGGCCACCTGGCGTGGCAAAGCAGAGGTGGAGGTGCAGACTAGCACAGCAGAGCCTTTGGGGAGACTCGTGGGCCTGGGAGGTAGCAGCCTGTGGGCAGGCCTCGTCCCCATGACGAGGCTCAGCGGTCTTTGCATCTTGAGGGAATGTGCCAACAAGACTAGAAAAAATAATTAAGGTGAGTCAGACTGGCTGGGTGCAGAGTGACTGGCACGACAGTGGCTGGGACCATCCCCGGAGAGGACAAGGAGGACAGGCCCAGCCCAAAGAGGTTTTTTTTTTTTTTTTTTTTTTTTTTTTTTTTTTTTTTTTTTCATCCTGGGACTCCTTCCTCTTCTTTTTTTGTTTCTTAATTTTATTTATTTATTTATTTATTACGTATTTAGTAGAGGGTCTACAGGGTCTCACTGCACAGATCAGACTCGTGGTGATTCTCCTGTTTTTCAGCCTCCCAAGTGTGCGAGGTACAGGCATCAGCCTGTCACCATGTCCACTCTCAATTGCAATCTCAGCACACCCTGGGGATGGGGCCAGCACGGCAATCTGGGTATCAGACTCGGGTCCCTGTATCTGTCTAAGCAGGTGCTTTAATCCAGCTATCTGGCCATCCCCTTCCTCCTCTTTTTTTTTGTGGGACTGGGGATTGAACTCAGGCCCTTGCACTTGCAAGGCAAGCGCTTATTCTACTGAGCCGTCTCCCTGGCCCCTCTCCTTCTAAATGGGAGGTGGATGGTAGACCCAGGCCGTGTTCCTCAGACAGGCAGGTTTTGATAAAAAATTTGGTAAGGTTGGCATTACTTTTTAGAAGCAGCCCCAGCCAAGCAGGGGCCTTGAAGCTACCGCTCTCTCACCTCCTTTTACTCTAAGTTGAAATGGTGGGAATGAGTTGCCTCATATAAAGCTCAGATAGACTGGAGATGCAGGCATCGATTATGACATCAGAGACCTTAGGGAGAACAAGAAAAGGGGGGCTCCAGGGGTCTGTAAGTGGAAGCAGCAGGAAGGGATTGCCCTACAGTAATGATAATAATACCACACCAGCCAGGCAACAGCCGACGGACAGGCTCTGAGATGCTGCTATCTGGATGAATCTGCGCCAAAGGTTTTCCTAGCTTGAGAGCACTGCCTGTGTAAAATACAAAGCATGTATCAGTTACATATAAGGGGAGCCATTCCACATTCCGTGGAGCGGCTCTCCTTGGCCCAGTCTCCCAGCACGGGGTCCCTGACGCAGAGCCTTGGGAGTCTCTAGTGTATCCCAGCTCAGGGCCATTTCAGAGGAGAAGCTGGCCAGGCCCTGAGCTCTCTGCACCCAACTCTTTTACCAGCAGCAGCAGGAAGCCCTGCCTGATGAGACAGAGGTGGTGGAGGAAACTGTGGCCGAGGTGGCAGAGGTACGTGGTGTGGACCGTGGAGCCCCAGCCCCAGCCCCTTGGTGCCCACCCCTCCCCTGGGCAGTCCAGACAAGTCTGGTGGGGGTCTTCGTGCTGGAGTGGGGCATGTGCCACTCAGCCCTGTGTCCATCCTGGGCACGTCACGCTCCTGAATGTGTGCCAGGTCTTCTACAGGAGCTGCGGTTTTCGAGCACTTTAGCTTTCATTTCTTCTTTCAAAACCACCCCAGTGTCCCCTTATATAAAACCGATGAAAGGGGACTGATCAGGTTGCTCAGCAGGGGTAGAGGGCTTAGAATTCTATTTATTTATTTATTTATTTATTTATTTATTTATTTATTTATTTATTTATATTTTTGCAGTACTAGAGATTGAGCCCGGCCAGGGCCTTCACACTGGGCTGCATCCCCAGGCCTTTCCAAATATTTTCTTATTTTAAGACAAAGTCTCTCTAAGTTGCTCAGCCTGGGCTCAAGCCTGCAGTCCTCCTGGCTCAGCTTTCAGAGTGCTGGGTTACAGGTATGCCCCGTGCTTGGCTTTGGGATCCCTTCTGGTCCTGCAAGCTTTGGTGGCCTCCAGGGTATTTCCATAGAACTCTAGGACACTAGAATTAAACACATAAGAGGAAGACTACGTTAACTTAATAAACTGAAAAAGTAATGCTAAATATGAGGTGAAATCCAGATTCTCTGCCTTGGCCTTTGTGTTGTGAGCTGGGCCTTCACCACATTTCTATTTTTGTCTTTTTTTTAATGGAACCAGGGATCGAACTCAGGTCCTTGCACTTGCCAGGAAAGCGCTTATTCCATTGAGCCATCTCCCCGGCCCCACATTTGTATCTTGTCCCTTGCTGCTCCTTACGGGAACTTTCAGGCAAAGCCCTGCTACCTTGGTCCCCTCTGTGGGTCTGGGACAGGGTGGGGGGAATTCAACTCATTCCTTTCGTTCCATTTCAGGTGCCTGTGGGTGCCAACCCTGTCCAGGTGGAAGTTGGAGAGTTTGAAGACGGCGCTGAGGAGACCGTAGAGGACGTGGTGGCTGAAAGTAGGTCCTTCCCCACGACTTGGCACTACCCGTCTGCTCCTGGCTGCTAGGCCTGGGCCTGACAGCGGCCTCTGTGAGGCTCCTGCCTGAGGAGCTGCAGGGTGGGGTCCTCAGCGGCTGTGGGGAGGGGCTGCTTGGACTGCGGGGCTGGAATGCTCTCTGGCATACAGTCACCTGGAATCTAGAGCACAATTTCTTCTTCTTTTTTTTTTTTTTTGTTTCCTGGAATCTGGAAAGATCTATTTATAGCTGGTGCATCCGGGCTATGAATGCCTGGGAAAGAAGTTCCCTGGCTGGATATGTCCTCCTCCCCCTGCAGCTTTTGCCCGATCCCACAGTCGGGTCCCACATTCTCACTGGGCCACGGTCAAGCCTGGTCCTGAGCTCTCCCCTGGTCTGTATCACAGTGTCCCATAGAAGCATTTCTGAGGATACAGGTCAGGAGCTTTCACACTTGCTGGCTTATCGGATCGGCACTCAGCCAAGAAAATAAGGCTGTGAAGAAATCAAACCAACACGACTCATGACACTGCCCTCAGAGACGGTGCTGGAGATGGGATGGGCCAGGGGCTCAGGCCTGAGCTGTCGGGCTGGGGCACCTGTACCCGGGCTTTGAGAGCATGGATTTTGCAACTGAATCTGGGAGTTCTGAAGCCAGGCTCCTCCAGGATGGCTTGTGCAGCTCCTCTGCACACCAGCCTCCCCGTCTCTAATGGGGGAAGGGAGAGATAGGAGGTGCTTGCAGGGCATCTCAGGACACAGCATCCGAGGGCTTGCCCACAGCCTGCAGCATGCCTGCCTGATAAAGGAGAATTAAAATGTCTAGCACTGGGGCCGGGGAGATGGCTCAATAGAATAAGTGCTTCCCTGGCAAACTCAAGGGCTTGAGTTCAATCCCCGGTTACACACAAAAAAAAAAACAAAAACAAAAAAACCTGGATTTGGGCCGGGGAGATGGCTCAGTGGAATAAGTGCTTCCCTGGCAAGCGCAAGGGCCTGAGTTCAATCCCCGGTTCCGCAAAAAAAAAAAAAAATGTCTAGCATTAGGCATCAGGAGGAAATGGATGGGTTAAGCCCCGGTCTCGAGGGGTCCAGACCCCTCTTGGGTGGGGACAGAGGCATGGCTCGTGGGTACTCGGACAGAGCATGGCGCAAGGGTTTCTTGTGGGAGGAGACCCAAATTCCTTCCTGCCTGCACCCGCTGTATCCGGTGTTCACCAGGCACAGCTGGGGCCTATTGTCCAGCGTAAACCTGGGCTCCTCTTCCTTTTCCTTTAGGGACACTTAAGTCTGCTTTGTTCAATTTGCAGCTCTGTGGAGCTCGGACAACACCCAACTTTCTAAACCATTCTAGGGCCTGGAGATTTAGCTCAGTGGTGCAGCGCTTACCTGGCAAGCGCTAAGTTCTGAGTTGGACTCCTAATACCAAAATGAAAGAAATCATCTAAACCATTCTAGAAAGTCTATCTAGAATCCAGAAATGCCCCCTAAATGACTCAACCGAGAGCGGAGAACTCACCATTCAGGTCACCACCTGCATGGTAACTGGTGTTTCTGGGTCCCACATTGAGCATCTCACACTGAAAAAGTGCCTGGGCATCACTGACTTGGAATGAACTCTCACGTCTAGACTGAGCCAACTGCTCCCCTAAACGCTGACTGCTAGGAGGCCCAGACCCGGAGTTGGGCTCCAGCCAAGGGCCAGCTTTGTGCACAGGGCTGTGGGGACCAGCGTGTGTGGAGATGCTCCCCTAGGCGTGCTGACCTTATGCTCTGTGTCCCAGCAGACCCCTGCCAGAGCCACCACTGCAAACACGGCAAGGTGTGCGAGCTGGATGAGAACAACACCCCCATGTGCGTGTGCCAGGACCCCACCACCTGCCCTGCCCCGGTCGGCGAATTTGAGAAGGTAAGGAAGGTTCCAGGGCAGCGGGGCGGCCCGCCTGGTGGAGCCCTCAGCGCACTTGTGTGAGCTGTTTTTTCTAAACAGAAGCCTCAGTATTCAGATTTAATTGCAGCGTTGGCATTTGGCGATGAATCAGTGGGTGTGGGGCTACGGTTTAGGCCCTCAGTCTCTAAGAGGCTTGCACCGCTGGGCTGAGGGGCTGGGTCCTTAGCAATCCCGTGCTGCGGGCTTCGGTGGTGCTGCGGGCTTCGGTGGTGCTGCGGGGTACCTCCGGGCACAGCAGGAGAACCAAACTGAGTCTGATAAGGCTCTGGACTCAGACTTGGGGGACTCTAGGATTCTGAGCCGGATGCCAGGCTCTGTGTGTTCTCATCGGAGACTCTGTAGCTTAGCCCCGGATTCTGGGGCCAGCTTAAAGGTTCACTTCAGATCTCAGCTGAGTTGCTGGGTCTTTTCCATCTCAGTTTTCTAGTATCTGAAGAGGGAATAAAAATTGTCCTTCACTACAGATGCTAGCAGAGCTGTTGTAGGTGTTTGTTAAATAATGCCCATTGCCGAATGAGCACCAATAAGTGCTATTTTTGGTCTTTTTGAGACAGGGTCTCAGCGTGCAGTTCAGGCTGGCCTTGAGCTCACCTTGTAGCCCAGGCTGGTCTTGAACTTGCAGCAGTCCTCCTCCTCAGCGTCCTGAGGGGTGGGATTAAAGCTGTGCACTGCTATACCTGGGATTAGAGCTGGGATTAGAGCTGTGCACTGCCATACCTGGCTGTGATTTGTGAGCATCGCTAAATAAGTGGCACTCAAATGCCAAGGGCTCAGTACGCAGCTGTACTCAGAGCCAGGCTCTATAACCTGCCTTGGCAAGGAAGGATGTCCAGCCAGCTTGTAAGGGGGAAAGACACAGGTGGAGACAGGCATCTGCATGCTCTCGCCTTCCCTTGAGGGGCGGTCATGCAGAGCTTACCCTTGCCTCAGCTGTAAACACGCAGCCACCCGTGAGAAGCCTACTTGAGACTCAGCACCCAGAGTCTTCCCTAGGGACTGGCACCGTGGGCACCCAGGGGCTATGTCAGTTCCAAGATCCCAGCCTCTCAGGAGGAAGGCAGATGGTTGTCAAAGCATGTCGCTGTACCCTTCAGCCTGGGCCCCTTGAGCCACCCTGCTCAGCAGAGAGAGCTCTGTCACCGTGCGTGCGGGACCTTGCTCCCTTCACGGGTGAGGGCCAGCCTGGTCCCTGCTTCCTAAGGACAGCAGCTCCAGGCCTGCTGCGTGCTCTCTTTGTTCTCGTTGTCCTTGCCCTACCCCCATCTACCCCTCAAATGCCTCCAGTGTCTCCTTCCCCATCTCTGTTGTGCCTTTGTTCTGAGAGCAGCTGTGGCTGTCAGCATGGCTGGACACCACCCTGGATGCCACAGAGTGGGTTCTTTTTTCATTTTTTTTTTGAGGGTACTGGGAAATGAACTCAGGACCCCACACACTTGCTAGGCAGGTGCTGAGTTAAATTCCCCACACTCAGAGTGGGTTCTTGTCCCAGCCATGCTACAGGCTGACTGGCCCTTGGTTGGCCCTGTGTCCCATCTTTGGGTGGACAGAAGTTTGGGTACCAGTGCGAGGCTGTGGGACTGAGGGACGGTGCCCTGTGCTTGGCCAACAGGTGTGCAGCAATGACAACAAGACCTTTGACTCTTCCTGCCACTTCTTTGCCACCAAGTGCACCCTGGAGGGCACCAAGAAGGGACACAAACTCCACCTGGACTACATCGGGCCTTGCAAATGTGAGTCTGGCCTCTGGGCTAGGGCGGCAGTGCAGGGACAGGGCTCTGAATTGGCACTGATAGAGGACATCATCTGGTGCTGTGTGACCTTGGGCGAATCTCTATCACTCTCTGAGCCTAGGGATTCCTGTTTATAAAACAGGCTGATTATCTGTGAGTAGATTTTTTTTCCTCTCTGAGGTTAGTACACAGGAAAGCACCAAGCAAGCATGAAAACACAAGGTGTGGAAGGATTTCTGAAACTTACCACTACCATTGCCTTTCTTTCTTCTTCTTATTTTTTTTTTCTTTTGCGGTACTGGGGATT
This sequence comes from Ctenomys sociabilis, assembly GCA_004027165.1. Taxonomy (NCBI): domain Eukaryota; kingdom Metazoa; phylum Chordata; class Mammalia; order Rodentia; family Ctenomyidae; genus Ctenomys; species Ctenomys sociabilis. The sequence continues at coordinate 33,435 of PVKA01012854.1, forward strand.
GAACTCAGGACCTTACACTTGCCAGGCAAGCACTTATTCTACTGAGCCATTTCCCCAGCCCCCTAGCATCACCTTTCTAATGATGAAGTTCTTTTCTAATCTCAAAGTCCTCAGACCTTTCCAGATTGAAACTTTCCTGAGGATGCTGTTCAACCTCAATTGACCCAGTATTTTAACGAATTTCAGTTTGAATGCTTTCAATTAGGAGCATGCCCATCCATTTTTTTCTTTCTTTCTTTTTTTATACTGGGAATTGAATTCCATGCTTGCCATGCAGGTGCTTGTGCCATTGAGCTACATCACTGGCCCATCCTTTTCTTTCTTTCTTTGTCTTTTTGAGACAGGGTCTTGCTATGCATTCAGGCTAGCCTTGAGCTTACTCTGTAGCCCAGGCTGGCCTTGAGCTTGCAGCACTCCTCTGCCCCGGCCTCCCCTGTGCTGGGTTATAGGCCTGCGCCACCACCGTGCTGGGTTCCGTCTGTTTCTTCCAGGGTGGTTTCTACAATTGTCATCCCCTTGGCCCTTTTACTCCATCGCTGCTGTCCACCTCCTTAGGTCATATGACAGCCACATTCTCCTAGAAACCTGGGTGTTTGTGTTGGGGAAAAAGGACCACAGGGCATCATGTGGCTTGTGGCCAGTGGTTCCCCAGGCCCAGGTGCTGGCCCAGGACATCCTCCCTGTCCTTGAGGACCCTTGGGACCCCTCCTGCTCCTCCAAGACAGCTTCCCCCTCATACCTCTGGGACGCTTAGAGTGAGGTGAGCCATTCACGTGCCACAGGAGTGCAGGCTGCAGAAACAGGGTGGGTGGGACAGGGTTTGGGTTTAGCCTTGTTCTCCTCATTATGGGGCCTAGTGTCCCTTCCCGGTGCACTGAGTTCTCCATCCAGGTGTAGGATTGCAGGATTCTAAGTTCCAAAGCCAGGACAGAGTCCTCACCTCTGAGAAAGTTTTGGTGGTTAAGAGTTCGTGGTTCCTGTATTTTTGCCTGTGGCAGCCAAGCTGGACCTGAGAGTGGGTGTTACTCTCCCCGCACTGGACCTCACCAGTGTGGGCTCCGCTCTGCAGGATCACAGCAGAGCCTGGAAAGGCGCAGGGCCACTGGGGTGAGCCGTGTGCCCAGAACATCGACCAGGGCCCTGGAAGCAGCAGCCCAGGCCTTGCACCTTCCCACCAGGGAAGCATCTTCCTCCTGGTCCCTTTGCTCATGGTCCTGGGCAGAGACTGGCTCAGAGTGTGCATGGGCGGTGCTCAGTCAAGGGCATGGGTGGACATGACTAGAGCAGGGACAGTGGACAGTGGGGCCTGTACTAATCACCACTGCACGGATGTCCCAAACCCTAGACATCCCCCCCTGCCTGGACTCCGAGCTGACTGAATTCCCCCTGCGCATGCGGGACTGGCTCAAGAATGTGCTGGTGACCCTGTATGAAAGGGACGAGGACAACAACCTGCTGACTGAAAAGCAGAAGCTGAAAGTAAGTGGGTCCTTTCCAGCCAGCCCCAGGGTGCCAGCCCGGCATGCCGGCCTAGGGCTGGCTGAGATCCGACCCATCCTGATCTAGCACTGGGCCTCACCAAGCCGGCATCCACTGGCTGCACCTCCGGGACCCGGACACACGCGGCTCCTCGCTGTGCTCAAAGGCTCCTGTACGCTGTAATCTCAAGAGTCCGGTGAACTCTGCAGTAAGGGGGCCTGCTCCCTTTGTTCATCCCAGTGATAGGCACAGAAATGCAAACAGCCCTCTTCCTTTTCCTTCTGAGCCTGTGGATCTTGCACTGTTATGGGCCTATCAGGCATCCCCCAGTGCTGATCAGATGCAGGTTCCTCGGCTTCTCTTCAGTCCTCGAGAAGCAAGAACTTTGCAGCCATCCCAGGAAGCTGCATCTGACAGTGCCCAGGAGATGTCAGTGTGGGCAGCCCTAGTGGGCACCCCTCAAGAGCGTCAGGGGTTCCACTTTGGGGAGTGAACACTTTCCTGGCTGAGCCTGGCCCCCAATGTAAGCTCTGTCTCAGCTTCCCAGAGGAGGGTGGGGCCCAGCTAGCTGGGCAGTCTCCCCTGAGCCTGGGTCACCAGTGTCTCTGCCCCACAGGTGAAGAAGATCCATGAGAATGAGAAGCGCCTGGAGGCCGGAGACCACCCTGTGGAGCTGCTGGCTCGGGACTTCGAGAAGAACTACAACATGTACATCTTCCCCGTGCACTGGCAGTTCGGCCAGCTGGACCAGCACCCCATTGATGGGTAGGACCCCGAGCCCTCTGGAGCACAGGGCCCATTGGGCTTGACCCTGCAGTTACAGTCAGTGGGTGAGGCTGGGAGGCTCCCTGGACCCAGCCAGAAAGCCTCTTGGTAGCTGCTGAGCCCACAGTGTGCCTGGGGCAGGAGGAATGGCATCCTGAGGAAGGAAGCAGGCAAGTCAGAACACTTGGGCCCTTTGGGGCCAAAGGCAGAGTCAGCAGCACCGGAAAGACCACCCAGGTCTGAGGGCTGAGGCTTCCACACAGAGGTATGGGCGAGCTGGGAAGGACCAGACTGCAAGGGTGCCGGGCCTGGGTGGGGTGGCCTGCACTCTCCAATCATTCAGCAGAAGTAGGGGACCAGGCATCTAAGCCCCACCCTGACCCCCGTCCCAAGGACCAGCTAGCCCCAAAGCTCCTAAGGAATTCAGAGCTGGTCCTGGCTGCTGGACGCTGGCTGGCCTTGCAGACAGGCAGGCAGCCGGGCAGGGAACGTATGCGTGTGCTGTCAAGTAGATGCCCAGCACTATGCTAGCCAGGACCCTGATGTACCCAGAGCTGACACAGTGCCTTCCGCTGCTACCACCTCCTGGCCTGCTCCTGACCCCTGCTCAGCTCAGCGAGGCTGAGGGATGGCCAACTCCCCAGGCTCCGGGAAGCTCTTGGCCTCTCTTCTCCCAGGCCCTGGCTGTGGCTGGGATCCAACTGAGCCACTCACTAGGGCTGACGGGGGAGTCATGGGAGGAATTATCTGGACCCCACAGGGACATGAGGCCTGCAGGAAGCTTGCAGATGGGGCTGCGGGAACTGCATCTGGGAATGTGCTACTGCCGGTGCCTCCTCCTCTTGTCTCGAGCTGGAGGTGACCTTGTGTGTGTCCCTGCACCTTCCTGGGCCTCAGTTACCTCTGATAGAGTGAAGGAAAATGTTCCAGTTCAAACATTGTGCAGCTCTTTCCAGGTGTCAAATAGGCTTGGGAGGTCTGGAATTTAGAAGGGAAGCTGGGGTCACAGTGTTCTTGTGGAGAAGTGCTACAGGGAGGGAGGACCCAGCATCTTGATACCTTTCCTTCCACACCATGAGGCGGACTCACTGGCCCGCTGCGCGCGTGCGTGTGTGCCGTGCGCGCGTACGTGTGCTCATGGATGCGCCCTGCCGCCTGCAGGTACCTGTCCCACACGGAGCTGGCTCCCCTGCGGGCCCCCCTCATCCCCATGGAGCACTGCACCACCCGCTTTTTTGAGACCTGTGACTTGGACAATGACAAGTACATCGCCCTGGAGGAGTGGGCCGGCTGCTTTGGCATCAAAGAGCGTGAGTGTCTTGAGGGCCGCGGCCGTGGGTGGTGGGTGCTGTCTGCTGCCTGTGTGTCTGTCTGTTGGTGGGCCCTGTCTGTCTCCAGTCTGCTCCAGTTGGGTTGACCTTCATCTCTCAGATCTCCTGGACCCTTTTCTGTCCGTCTGAAGGACTGGCTGCCCCTTGCCTGCCTCAGGCGTTAGTCCTGGCTGTGGGCCAAGCACCGTGCTGCGGTGGGGGTGGGGTGGACAGGGAACAGGAAGTGAGACTTGGCTGCGGGAGGCCACCGCAGCTGTCACTGCCTCTTGCTCCTGCGGAGGGGAGGGGGTCCAGAGTGCAGGAAGCACCTCATTTTGAATTCTGTCTCTTTTCTTGCTTTGCAGAGGATATCGACAAAGATCTTGTGATCTAAACCCAGCCTCCTCCCGCACAACCGGATTCTCTCTTTGACTTGCCCCTTCCTGTTCCCCCCCCAAAGTTTAAAATGTTTGGATGGTTTGTTGTTCCGCCTGGGGATAAGGTGCTAACATAGATTTATATGAATACATTAACGGTGCTAAACATGGAAATCGCAGCCCAAGCCAGGACACTCACTTGCAACTCCACTACGGAGCGCTTTGGCTCACCCGTTAACGGTCCTGTCACTTTTATGTTGCCTTTAGCAGCAGTGCCCAGGGTCTTCCTGGCGGTGGGGACGATTCACCAGCCCTAGCCTGCCTCACATACTGCATCTTCAGACCTTCTCTGTTGCTTTGCTTGAAGCTAGTATTCACCCAAGCAGACTTGGTTGGTGTTGACTTTAGTTCACAGGGTTTGGGCTGCGTGGGGTCTTCCCAGGTGGCTGCAGGGGGCTATAGGGAAGTAACAGACTCAAATGTCGGCAAGAATGTTTCGGGAGCTGGAGGATCAGTGGTAGGAGAAATCCCCGTGGAACCTGCCAGGCAGACCCGGAGAGAGCAGGGCTTGTTTGCGCAGGCTTGGCCCAGAGAGTCGGGGATGCTCACACACGCCCAGCTAGCTCTTCAGCGTCGCCTCCTGTGCTCATCAGGCTGTTCGTTCAAACTTTTGGGAGCCGTGGCCAATAGTTCTCTGCAGGGTAGATGAACGTGTCAAACAGGGTTTCCTCCCTCCTGCCTGCTTTTGGCGACTTCAGGCTTCTTCTCAGGGGCTCCATGGGCTGGGAGACGATTGGAGGCTCGCAAGCCAAAATCCAGAGTGAGGCGTAGAAAGTTGTAAGGAAGAGAAAGTGGAGCTGGCGAATGGGTTGTATCTTTCTTTTCCTATTTAGGCTGTCATTCTTGTTCTAGCATATTCCCGCTTTTCTTTCCCCATTCCATCTCCTGTTAATCAGAGGAACTTCAGAGTCATTGGGATGGTCGGATCTCACAGGCTGAGAACTTGTTCACCTCCAAGCATTTCATGAAAAAGCTGCTTCTTATCATGCAAGCTCTCTCCATGATGTGAAGAGTTTGACAAATCTTTCAAAATAAAAAGTAACGACTTAGAAACTGCCTTCCAGGGTGAATTTGCCTCTGTCTCTGTTTTAGCCACTTTATTACCCATATATACCCACGGGCGCATCTGGCTTCAGAAATGCAAGCAGCGCTCTGCTTCTGTGTGTTTTTTTTTTTTTTTTTTTCAGGGTGTGTGTGTGTGTATGTGTGTGTGTGGAACTGGGGATTGAACTCAGGCCCTTGAGCTTGCCAGGCAAGCGCTTATTCCACTGAGCCATCTCTCCGGCCCTAGGGCTCTGCTTCTGCACACAGACCTGCACACGCCGGACAGCACACGGAGGAGGCAAGCCTTCTCTGAGCACCGATTGAGCTGCTGCTTAAACAGCAGGACCTGCAGCCTCCTCCGTTTTCATGACTGCATTTCATTTTTAGCACCAGGCTAAGTAGCAATCTTCTTTCATTAGTCACATTTGTTTGTTCTTTCATTTATTCAATAAATACTCAGGTATCTGTTGCATACCAGCTTCCAAGCCAGGCACTGGGGACACAGTTGTGGCAGAACAGACAAAACCTTTGTTCCTTTGAAGTGTACACTCCAGGAGAGGAGCTGTTAAATAAGGGCACAATTACATATAAGTTAAAAGCTGTCATAGGTGCAAGAAAAGAGGACACGAGATTGTGAGTGTGTACAACAGCATAACAGGGTCCTACTGTTATTTTAGTTACAGTATCAGTTATTCATTAGAGGCAGTTTTGTGTTGGTTACACTAGACATATTCACTGTACATTTGGTGTTATCCTAGCATCCCACAGTCCCCTGCGGCAGCTACCATTTATATGTGACTGTTTGGATTTAGGTTTTATTATTCATTTATTTATTTGGTATTTAGTGCAAGGTCTACAAGTCTCACTAGGTAGATCAGACTCGTAGTGATCCTCCTGTTCCCAAGAGCTGGGATTACAGGCTCGGGCCTCCATGCCCAATTGTTGTCTCAGCATGCCCTGGGGGCGGGGCCAGCATGGCACACCTGGGCTCGAACCTTGGCCACGGCACCTCCTAAGTAGGTGCTTTAGTTTGCTGAGCTATTATTTGGCCAGTCCTGGACTTAAATTTTAAATTCAGCTCCTCAGTCACACTGGTCACATTTCAAGGCTTGATAGCACAGTTGGTGGAACAGGGCAGATTTAAAGCATGCTTGTCCTCACAGCGTTCTACTGAGCATCTCCCTTCCAGCTCATCAGAGGTCTGGCTCACTTTATAAATAATTTTTATTACTACATGTGTGCAGTGCATGACTTCATCTTGGGAAGTTGGTGCATGCACGGGACACACCCTGGCTCTATTTTCATCTCCCTTCTCCCCACTCTTTTCACCTCTTGGTCCCTTTCCAAAGAGCTGTGTGTCACACCAGCAAGACATTTCAGGGCCAAAACTGAGCTCAGTTGCAGCGGGCTACACGGCAGGGTCCTTAGGTGATAAGCCAAGAAGTTGTTTCCCCCATCGTATATTTGAGATTACTTCAGTTAAACAATCACTGAGAAGAAAAGAAAGCAACAGCTGGCTTTGGATGTCATCTTGTGCATAATGGGAGAGAGAGGGAAAGGAGGGATTGGCTAGTTAGGGCCTGATGTGATCCCAGCAGAATCTGAGCCTGGTCAGCTGCAGAGCTGGCAGAGAGGGATGGAAGTGAATGTCAGTGATGTCGGGTTCACTGACTCTCCAGCTCTGGGGCCCCTGTGGTACCATCTGTGGTCTCACAAGGAAGACAGGTAGGGCCTCGCTTCCCCAGGGCCTGTATTCTGGCTTGGCAAGAGAAAGCACATACAATCTATGAATTTGCTCAAAGCACTTCAAATAATAGTGTTACAAGAGGAATATCAGAACCACCAAATATGTTATAAGGGAAACATTGCTGCTCCCAGCCTGCTAGGTGGCTGACACACCAACTTTGTGCTCTCTAAACACCAAAGAATGAAATCTAGGAACAATGGAGGTTGAGAGTAGCAAGATGTTTCTTGAGAGGGAAAGATACAGTTCCTGAGAGGCCGGAGAGACCTAATGGGCTGCCCAGGGTACAGCTGCTGAGGTAATAATGATCCACTGGGGAAGGGGGTCACGTAACTAGGGTGCGTGGGAAGAACAAAGACTTCCAGGAAGTGATGGGTCCAGAGGTTTTGGTCACCCGCTGGGGTTACTGGTGCCTATCTGGGCTGCCTTAGGCCTGGTGTTTATCCTTCAAGGAAGCACACAGACCTGGTCAGCTCCTCTTGATCACAAGGCCTGGTCTCCCACAGCTGCGTCTCCAGCCACGGTTGTGATGGGCTTCACCTTTCTCCTGGCTTTCGAGGACCCAGCCCTAGCTGACTGCCTACAATATTCCTCCCAGGCTTAGCTGTCTACAGTGATGTGACACAAAGCAGGGAACGATCATGGGAAATGACACGTCATGACTACTGCCGCCGCACGTAGGGTGGGAGACACGAGCTTGGCCCTCTGGAGGAAGGATGCAGGCCTGCACGCTGGTCAGCCCTGGAAGTCATGCCACAGCTAGGCTCTGCCTCTGCTTCCTGAAGTCAGCGAGGTTGAGTGACCAGGCCTTGTAACAAGGCAATGAGGAAGGAGTGCTGGAGCCTACAGCTCTGACCCCCATGTCTGTCTGTGGCAGAGCTGAACACACCTTCAGAACCCAGAATCCCTACAGGCGGTGTTCCATTACCATACCCTTCATCTGTCCTTGTCTCCCTTTAACCACTTACTGAGTGTGGTGGCACATGCCTGTAATCCCAGCGCTGAGACATGAGAATTGTTTTAAGTTTGAGAACAGTCTGGACTACAAAGTGAGCTCAAGGCCAGCCTGAACTGTATATTGAGACCATGCCTTAAAAAAAAAAAAAAAAAAAAAAAAAGTAACCACTTACACACACACACACACACATACACACACCCCTTTAACAGTCAAAAGAAATTGCATCATTATCTTAGCTGGAAGATCAGCTTCATTGCCATAAATACACATACACCTTCAAGAATAATACAATGAAAATACACCCACAGTGAAAAGAACAATGCTATGCGGCGTGGGTGTGTCCTGTGCCGTGTTTCTTGCTAAAGGAAACCAGCTTGGAGACATTCTGCTCCACAGTGGAGAACTGAGCTGCCATGTACTCGACAGTAAGGAAGCCACGGGAGCGCATTTCCGAGAGCCACTGCCCGGCCTGTAGAGGCAGTGCCTGGGTCACTTGCAGAAGTCCTCTTCATCTGAATGAAACTCCACTAGCTCGGGTGGAGGAGGCGAGAGGATGCCTCCCTCCCTCCATGCCTGCCCTGGACCGACTCAGCTCGTTTTGCGGTGTGGGGCCCTGAGATCAGCGTCCTGGCCTAGGAGGCCGTCAGCACCCCCAGCAGTGCCCACTGCTCCCGCCCTAGATGTGAGGGGCTCCCACTTGCCCGCTCGGCCCCCCACTCCTGACCCTCTTAGTCATGTTTGCACCTTGAGGGCTGCGCTACCTCTGCGAAGCAACGCAGGGGCGACTCAGTGGTGGGCTGCGTGGGGCTGGGGGTGCTGGCCTTGGTTTGGGCAGGAACTTCAAGGGTTAAGCACAACCAACTGGAAATGGGAAAAAAAGGTTGCTCTAAGGAGGCGCAGGTCAAGACCGCAGCCTAAACCATGGCGTCGGCAGCTGGCTGAGATGTCCGGGTCTTCGGGGACTCTCAGATCTCCCTCTCCTTTTTCAATAGCGGGGCTTCCGACCTGGTTTCCAGGTGGCCCCCCAGAGCCAGTGGGACCAGCCCAGCAAGCGCGGAGGAGGGTCAGGGCGCCCCCTGGCGGCTGGAGAGAAAGGCTCGCTGAGCTCAGAGATGGCTGCAGGGCGACAGCCAGGCCATAAGAGCCCTCAGAGGTCATCTAATCCAGGGCCCTCATGTGCCAGACGGGGAAACTGAGACTCATAGAAGCAGACAACACACCTTCCAGTAGGACTGACGTATAAAACCTAAAACTCCAGGTGAAATTTGACTTTTCAGAGAAGCAACACAAAATGTAATGTAAGTCTGTCCCATGCAATATTTAGGACATATTTCTACTAAAAAAATTATTCATTGTGTGTGTGAACTTCCTACTGAATGGAAGGCCTTGTCTCTTTGTCTGGACCTTGTTGTTCTCTTTGGATCTAGCAGTGTCACCCTGAAGTCCACCCATGGAGTGAGCGTCAGAACGCAGAGGCAGGTTAGAGGCAGGCTTTTTCCCCCTTGACCTGGCCAACAGCCAGTGCTTATAGGTCTGCCAGAACTCAGCAGTGCCACAGGAAATGCTTGTTAGGGTTATGCTGGGGCGAGGGGCTGGAAGGACTTCTGGTCGCTGGCTTTGATGGTCACCAGGAGTGTTTCAGGCAGGAGGAAGGTGGGGTCTCCACCCACCCTGCTGCAACTTCTGCTTCCCTGGAAAGCTGTCCTGCAGGGTCTTGAGAGTAGCCCTTCCTTGGCATCCTGTGGCAGCCTGATTTGCCAGGTCTAGGAGGCACCTTGCATTTGCATTTCTAAACATACCCAGGTGATAGAAGCCCTGGGTTAGCTGTAGGGCAGGACAGAGAAAGCTGCCTGGCTGCAAGGGCTTTCAAGTAGCATGCACCAATAATTTGCTAGTCTTCACTATGCATACGAATCGCGGCGGGGATATATAATTTTTTACAACATAGCTTTGTTCAGTACCAGGGATCAAACAGGGCCTGGCGCTTGCCAGGCAGGCACTTATGCCGCTGAGCTATATCCCCAGCTCCTACCACATAGCTTTGTTGTTGTTGTTATTATTATTATTTTGGTACTGGGGATTGAACTCAGGACTTTGCATTTGTCAGGCAGGCACTTATGCCACTGAGCTATCCCTCTAGCCCCAAACTCATTTCTCAACATTCAATAGTTTGGTTTTTTTTTTTCTTTTTTGGCAGAACCGGAGATTGAACTCAGGACCTTGCACTTGCCAGGCATGCACTTATTCTACTGAGCTATCTCAGGATATCTTAAAGCAGAGCAAAATCAAACAAAGCTAAACAAACAAAAACAGGTTCATGTTTGTAAAGGGAAGTTAAACTCAAAGCTTAGGTCGTTTGTCCACTCACAAACCATACAGAATGTGAGACAAGTCCCTGTACATGACAGTCTCATTCATTGTAGGAGCTCTAGATTCTGCAGAACCTGCCACTGAATGACAGAAAGTGCCCCCATACCCCCAAACACCTCCGTCTTTCCAAAATTACCCTAGAGGGGCCGGGAAGATGACTCAGTAGAATTAGCGCTTCCCTGGCAGGCGCAAGGGCCTGAGTTCAAACCCCTGTTCCACCAAAAAAAACAAAAACAAAAATTACCGCCTGGAGACGACTTTGTCGGATGGTTAGAAGCGCTACCTGAAAAGACCAGCAGGTGGAGCCCCGACCTCAGGAATGGGAACACCCAGGGGCCCTCTCCGTGGCTGACTCTGAGGCACAACCTGAACTGTGGGAGCTCGTTAGGTTGGGGGTCATCCGCTTCCCTGTATTGCACCACGTACCATTATGTGGAGAAACTGATTTCAGACAGGGCAGACCGATGGGCCCTGTATTCACGCTTAGTGACACAGTTGGAAAATGAATGACAGAGACGGAACCCTGGGAGGTCCTCTTCTTCGCGCCCCAGAGTTCGTTCCAGGGCTCGGCCACGGAGCGGAGGGAAGGCAGAGCCCTGCCACGCCCGGCCGAGCTGCTGCCCAGACCGAGAGGCCTTGCGCGAAGCGCAGGAAAGGAGCCAGGAGCTCAGCTCTGGCCTCAACCCCAGCGCAGATAGGAGAACCGCACTTTCCCAGCCAAGTCACCCCCAGTTCTCTTGTCGTAAATGAAATGGATACCAAACAGAAAATCTGTGAAGAAGGCTGCTGCCTGAGGTAAACGAACTACTGAGATTCTTTGCCTATCTTTCTGGAAATATATATTATACTAGAATAATAAATGATGCATAAGCATTGGTGTCCATCTCCAGATTCATTTGTTGTTATACGCAGGAGATTATGCCATGCTTTTTAGCTCTTCTTTTCTTTTTGAGACAGAGTCTCACTCTACAGTTTAGGTTAGCCTTGGGCTCACTCAGCCCACGCTGGTCTCCAATCTGCAAGGATCCTCCTGCCACGGCCTAGAAAGTGCTGGGATTACAGGCATGTATCACCATGCCCACTTTATACCTTTTAGGGTTTTAGTACAGGGTCTACAGGGTTCACAGAGTTTCACTACACAGATTGGACTTGTGCTGATCATGTTTTTCAGCCTCCCAAGTGCTGGGATTACAGGTGTGTGCCCTTATGCCCAATCTCAATTGCTGTCTCAGCCCGCCCTGGGAGGTGGGGCCGGCATGGCAGGCAGGGGATCGAACCCCTACCCCTTGTGTCTATCTAAGCAGGTGCTTTAATCTGCTGAGCTATCTGGCCAGCCCATACCTTTCAGTTTTGAATTTGTAAGGCTATTTGTGCTCTCCATCGCTCTGAGCTGAGCTTGCCTCCTTCCTTTTGGGGAGCTCACTATAGGCCCTACACAGGCCAGTTTCACACTGCCCTTTCTGCTAACCAACATCTCTTGTAATGCCTCTTGAGGCGCTGTGCACCAACAACACACGCCACAGATAGTGGCCTCTCTGTGCCCGTGTAGTAAGCTCTCTGTAGGGCAGATTCTTGGCAGTGGAATCGCTGGGTCTAAGTCACTGATGGGCCCAAATGTCCAAAATGTCCTCCCCAGTGCACCAACTCCCCTTGCTCCCGGAATGCAGGAGGAGGCCACCCCCTGTCCTGGTCCTCACTCTTGGAACCTTGGACTTTTCAACTGTGAAAAGAGGAGAGTTGGGCAGGATTTGAATCTCCAGACGCCCACCTTGGGGAGTGGGAAGGGGCCTCAAAATAAGCCCTTGGAGGTGGCAGTGGCCCAGAGGGACACAAAGTTTCTTGCATATAGCTAAGGGGTGACACCTGGCCTGTGACCTTGAAACAGCTCATATCTTCTCCCCTCCTCTCCCTCTGCTGTCCCCCTTTCCTCCCAGGATAGTGGAAAATTCCTGAGGCCGGTTCCGGAAGCCCCCGACCCCTGACCTCCCTGCGGGAACTGCCAGGGTCTTCGCACCTGCCTGCCCTGCTCCCCACCCGATCTCACCACTTCTGCCTTCCCACGAGGGCTCCCACGCGGGTCTCCTAAGATAACATCTCAGCAAGCCCGTGCCAAAAGCATGCCTTTTTCTGCCCCTGGAAGGAATTAGTTTCATGAAGAAGAGTCTCTGCATGTACTTGTAACCCTTGCCAAGAAACCTGAGAGGCCCTGAATTCCTCAGCACCCTGCTCCAGAATCGCTTCATCTGCCGCAGCTGAGGCAGGGGCACTGAGCTGATGGACTTGCACGCCTGCCACTTAAAGGCTTAGGGAATGTCAGCTGTGAGGAGGCGAGAGGGAGGCACCAGCGCTTGGCTTGGCTTCTGGGTGAAAAGCGCTAGGGGGGAGGGAGCCCTCGCAGAGCCTGGTGCCGACCCCTGGGCGCCCAGCGAGCCCTCTGGCTTCTCAGAGATGACCTCTGATTGACACTGTTGAGGGCTCAGAGAAAGGCCTTTGGCACTCTGAAGTTCCCAGAGCCTGGAGGGGCTGGGGCTTCAGGCAGCAGTGGGGCTGCATCACCTTACATGGCTCCACCTAAGGGCTCTGTTCACCTACAATTGGGGAGGTGAGGGGGGCCACGGAAGCCCACAGAGGCCCAATCACTGTACTTTTTTTTGTATCAGGGATTGAACTCAGGACCTTGTGCTTGCTAGGCAGGTGCTTAAACTGGTAAGCTATCTCCCCAGCCCCCAATCATTTTTAAAACACCCTACAAAGGTTCTGCAGCACTCAAAATCCACAGAGCCTTTCCACTTTATCCTGAGGCTCATCTCCAACCTCATATCCTATCACCACCCCAGATAACTTCCAAACATATTGTTGTTATTTCTGATCCCCAAATACACTCCTCACCGGCCTAGTAGGGGCCTGCCTTGGGGCCTGCCTAGTTATTCTTTTCTGGCTAAGACAAACACCCAACGTTGGCTCACAAGTTAAGGGAGAAAAGGCTTATTTAGCTTACAGCGCGTAGGGGTTTCAGCCCGTAATCAGCTGGCTCCATGGCAAGGTGATGTCACAGAGGAGAAATAGGCTATGGCAGACAGAAGGTATCAAAGCAAGCAAGCGAGGGATGACCCCATCTCTTCCGATCCCTTGTGTCTCTGCCAGGCTACTCAGGGCAGGGAGCATTCACCCCTCAATCCTGGTACCCTTGGGTGCAGCAGTGCACCGTGCATCAATTCTGCATCACACTGCAGCCCCAACCCCCTCTGCCTCTGACCAGCTGGAGCTTTGGGGGACATCTAGGCACAGCTGTAGCAGGGTCCTGGCACAAGCTGCACCTCTACTTTCAGAAAGTTGGCTACTTCTTATGATTAAGTGCTCATGTCATACTCCACCAGCTCTGAACAGTGTTTCTACCCTTGGGTCTGAGAGGTCCCCTTGGATTGGGACTGTAGCTTGGAGGCGGGGCACTTGCCTAACACGTGGGAGGCCCTGGGCTCCATCCGATCCTGATCCTTGTAGATAAGTAAGCACAATGCTTTTCTCATCTTCCCTCAGGTGCTCCAGCCCTGGCCTTCCAGCTAGCTCTGCAACTTGAGCGAGTTGGCATCTCCAAGATTTCTCTGTACAATAGGAGTGAAGGCCCTCCCCTTGCCTTGCTCCTGGGGCCTTTTCTGCGCCTTCCTACCTCACAGTGTAAATCCCAGCTGAAAGGAACTTGATCCTTTTGAAGACATTATGCTTTTTTTTTTTTCTCACAAGTTACCTCCAAATCACAACCTCATTCATGCTGCCTCCCCAGAGCCAGCCTGCCGCCTCCCACCCTACAGGTGCTCAGAACTATGCAAAGGACTGAGGCTGAGTCGAGTCTGGGAAGCCACGCTCTGCTGCTCGTCGCCAAGTGCCCTGTCTCCGTAAAAGCCACCCCGAGTAGCTGAGAAACGTAGTCACAGTCAAGGTGATAAAGGGAAGTGAAACTCCTGACCCGACCTGGACGATTTCGTGTTCTCTAAAACCAAACAATGAATTTTAGGAACAAACGGAGGTTGAGGGTAAAACTTTATTGGAAAGGAAAGCTTCTGTTGCCCAGAAAGCTCTCTCTTTTTGGTTACTTTTATAGGGCAAAAGGGGTCTTGCTTAGGTGGATGCAGGGTGGGACAAAACTACGGTCAACCAATGGGATTACAAGCAGCATTTGCTCATGTAAAATTGATGAGGCCCAGGACCAAATGGGGAAGCGAGTCATGTAGCAAGTGAGCATGAATGTAAAACCTTATTGGGTGGCCTTCAGACAATAATTCTTCCTGAGTAATGATCAGTCCTGGATGCCAGTCTCTAGGCTTGATTTATAGCAGAGGCCTCCATCCCTCCCACAGCTGTAAGGCGCCTGGCTGTTGTTATTTCCTTCGAGAGCCAGACCCTGTCTGACTGCCTGCACTATTTCTATCTAACTCAGGCTGCCTGCAACAAAGGGTCTAGCTTCTTGAATACCTGTATGAAAGTCAGGCGTTTCAGCTGTGGCCTCCCCCACCTCCTGCCTCTAAACTTGTGCAAATGGTAAGGCCCAAGTTGACAACTCAGTGCTGCTGTTTACACAGGAGAAAACTGTTCCTTGAGCTGAGACTAGGAACTCATCTCTTCTGGGCAAGCTGTGTGTGCCGTGTGGGTGGTAGAGAAAACGAGTGGATGGGTTTTATCAACCTCTTCATATGGAACTGCAGCAGGACTCCAGTGAGGCGTCCCATTTCCAGGGGACTCCCATTAAGACAGAAGAACTTCATCCAAATCTCATCTCTTCAGGAAATTTGCTTCTCACTCAAGACAGTCTGAAAAAATAGAGTGGGACCTGGAAGGAGGAGAAAGGGAAGATTGGTATTGTCATTGAGGGGCGAACTCAAGGGTCTAGGCTGGGACAGGAGTAGAGGTCAGTGAGTTGTCCATGCCAGCCTCTGCCAGTCTCATTTCACCCCGGGCTGGCCTCAAACCCAAGCCACAGAGAACTGTGCAGCTGCCAGCAAACAAACGCACACAGCAAACAAAGAGCTGTGTGTGCCGGGGATAACCAGTCCCACCGGTGGTTTGGGTGTAACAGAAAGCAATGCATGACTTTGGGGACAGATGGCATTTAGAACATAGAGGGGAGAGGGAGCCACCTCTATCCTGCCGCGCTGCCCTGCCCACCATCCCTGTGGTGAGAGAACAGTCAGTCACTGGAACGCTGAGTTGGAGCAGGGCAGGGGCTGGGCCGCTCCATCAGAGTCCCAAGGAGGGGCCCCGGAGGACCCCAGGGGTCACCCCTTGTGCTTGCACAGCTGCAGTGGGCAGAAAACAAGCACATTCAGCAGGACTCAGAAATGCTAGCTAAAAGCTCAGAGCTGTCCACACCCTGTTCCCTGGAGTCAGGAACAAATAATGCCACCCGAAGATCTGGACCAGACACCCCCTGATTGTCGGCAAGGTTTGTCCCATTCATCCTCTGAGGCTGCAGGGAGGGTGGGAGGTGAAGTCGGGCTCCAGAGCTCTGTCTAGGGCTGTTGCAGGAGCTCCAGGTGCAGGGGACTTGGCCTTCCTCTCTTCACAGTCAAGGCCTGACTGATCTGTTCTGGTCCCCTCAACTCTCTCCGCTCTGGTCTTTGCCAAGCAGGGCAGTGCTGAGCACAATGTAGGTAGGACTTTTTTTTTTTTTTTTTTTGTCTTTTTGAGATAGGGTCTCAATATGCAGTTCAGGCTGACCTTAAGCTCACTTTTGTAGCTCAGGCTGGTCTTGAACTCACAACAATCCTCCTGCCTCAGCCTCTCAAGTGCTGGGATTACAGGCATGTGCCACCACGCCCGGCTAGGTAGGACTTCTTGAGAAAATCCCAGTCCTAGGTGGGAACTGGGCCGCCACCACCACCTCTCTCTCACAGAATAAATGGGAAAGCTGGGCCGGGGAGATAGCTCTGCAGTCTAAGTGCCTGCCAGCAAGTGCAAGGACCGGTAATCCCAGCACTGGGGAGGCTGAGACAGGAGGATCACTATGAGTCTGAGCTGCATAGTGAGACCCTGTACCAAATAAATAAATAAATTCCAAAACATTAAAAAAAATAAATGGGGAAACCGAGGCTCAGAAAAAGCAGCGCATCCCTGTACCAGAGCGCTGGGCAAGGCTGGGTACTCAGTGAGTGCAAATGCACGATGGTGGCAGGTGGCACATGGGATTTCAATGGGCGGATCTAAGATATCTGTAGATAGCCAGAAATTTACATTTTAAGAAATCAATACTTCTTTTGTCGTCAGTGATTTCTGGATAAAGAAACTACATTGCACATCTTTCCTTAGAAGTCAGTGACCATGTCTCAATATAATTAATTAAAAAACAAAAACAAACAAAAAAAGAAGTCAGTGGCCAGTCAGGATTCTCTGGCTATGAAAAAAAAAAAAAAGGATTCCGGGTAACTTTGCAGGTGGAGCTGAATGGAAAGACGTGGGGTTTGCTGCAGAGCAGAAGGACGCGTTGAGACGTCCAGCTAGGAGCAGGCAAGGAGCTATGCAACCTCGGGAGTCCAGGAGGGAGGAGCTGTCCGCAGCCAGCTAGGAAATGGGCTTGCTCGGCGCCCACTGTCCTGGGCCTGTGTCAAGATGAAAGTCTCAAGGCAGAGCGGCCAGGGTGTCACGGCCAGAGCTGGCTGCAAGGGCCGGCGGTATAGCTCAGCGGACTAAGCGCTTGCTTAGATAAGCGCAGGGACTAGTGTTCGATCCTTGGTTCCCCCAGCCGTGTCGGCCCCGCCTTCGGGTGCGCTGAGCCGGCAATGCAATCCGGGCGCGGTGGCGCACGCCTGTCATCCCAGCACATGGGAGGCAAAAAGCAGGAAGATCACTATGAATGTGGGCTGCATGCATAGTGAGACCCTGCACCAAAAAATAGAAAAAGATAGAGCTGGCTGCAGCGTCTTGCCTGGCAGTTCTGCCCAGCGGGAAGACAAGCCCCTCATCAGAGGAAGTCGGGGTGCTCTTACCGGAGACGGGGGTACGGTGAGGAGCAATCTCACAGCTGCTCACACTGCACTTCCTTGGTTTGGACCATAGAGTAGCGAACTGTCCCTCCATTTGCATGTTTTGTAAATGTTTTGTTGGAGCACAGCTGTGCCTGTCTGGCTGTCCCTGTCTCCTATTTGCATCGCAGTGACAGAGCTGTAGCTTCCACTGACACCAAAAGGCTGGCAAAGGCACTAGGTAAGGAGACTTTTCCGTGTCCTCTTAGAGAAAAGGTCTGTAGGTCTCAGGTCTAGGTTGCTTCGCCACCTCTGCCGCCCTGTGGGCCTGACCTCGAGCAAGCCTCTGTTCAGCTGCCTCTGCATACCATTTGCACAACATCGAATTCGAGCTGTGCGTTCTGCCCTTGTGGCTGTCTTATTCTAGCCTGCAGTTGCATGCTGTTCTTAAACCAGTGCAGGTAATGTTATTAAAAAAAATAAAATAGCAGGCTTCACCTCCCACTTGTTAGGGCAGCTATGGTTAGAGAAAGCAAACAAGGATTGGCAAGCGCGTGGAGAAAGCAGAAACTCTTGTGCACTGTCCATGGGAATGTGAAATGAGTGGCCACTGCGGGCATAAGATGGCAGCTCCTCAGAAAGTCACACTAGGATGCCATAATCTGGTAATCCCACTCCTGGTGTATTCTCAAAGAGCCCAAAGCAAACTCTAAAAGGAATATATTCATATTCTCTCTCTCTCTGCCTGGGCGGGGGTTGCATTTGTGATCCTCCTGCCTCCGCTCCGAGGGCTGGGGTTGTAGGTGTGTGCCTCCGCTCCCAGCTCCAGCTACACTGTGGTCATGTCTCGAAGCCCCTTCAAGCACGAGGGTGACACTGCAGACACTGCCTGGCGGTCAAGCCAAACACTGGAGGGTCCTCATCAGCACCCCTCGTTTCCTGCTGATAGCTGGACTTGCCCAGCCAGAGCCAAGGCAAAGCACCAGCCACACAGAGGCTGTGGCAACTGTGAAGCTGCCTGATGGTGCCAGATCTCGCTCATGCTCCTGTGGCCAACTTAAATAGCCGTTATCTCAAAGTCATCAGTTCACTTCCTCTGTCAGACCTGGATATATCAAATAGTATCTGAAACTAGTGATATAGGGAAGTGAAACTCAGGCCTGACCTGGATGAGTTCGTGTTCTCTAAAACCACAGAATGAAGTTTTAGGAACAAACAGAGGTAGAGGGTAAAACTTTATTGGAAAGGAAAGCTTCTGTTGGAGAGGGACAGAAGGGGTACCCGAGCGGGTTGCCCAGGAAGCTGTCTCTTCTAGGAACTTTTATAGTGTAAAACCATGCGGGGCTAAGGTGGAGAGAATGGGAACTCGCTTAGGCAGATGCAGGGCTGGACAACACTATGGTCAACCAATGGGATTACAAGCACCATTGCTCAGGTAAAATTGACAGCTCAGGACCAAATGGGGTAGCGAGTCACATAGTAAGCAGGCATGAATGTAAAACAGGACCTTATCTGGTGGCCTTTAAACCGTGATTTTTCCTGGCTAATGAGCAATCCTGGATGCCAACCTTTAGGGAGGTGAGCATCTGTTTGATCCTTAGGTCTGGCTCACAACAGGAGCATCTCCCACAGTTGTAAGGTATCTGGTCTTTGTCTCTCCTTGAGGGGCTGACCCTATCTGACTGCCTATAATATTTCTAACTAACTCAGGCTGCCTGCAGCACTAGGACCATACACAACAACTGTGTCCAAGACAAAATATATTTTTTCCTTGTTTTGTAACAGCTCGGTGTTAGCCGTGCTGGGCTAGTTTCTCTTTCTGCTTGGAAGTCCTGTCTTGAAGAATAGGTCGGCTGTGGCTTTCCCTGTTTCCCTCTTTCCTCTACACCCTGCAAATCAGGGAGCTCCGCAGAGAACAGCATGGTATGGATAGCAGAGTTCTTATTTTAAGCTCTTGCTCTGGGGAATTTTAAACACATTCAGGGGTGTACTGGTGCCAAGAGTCCTTGAGTCTCCATTCTGGCAGTGATGGATTCACACCAAATTTCTTTTATCTCTATTCATGCCCACTTGTTCTCTCATCCTTTTTATAACTTTTGTTGAGGAAAATATGCACATATGGAAGAGTACACAGGCATTAAGTAGACAGCTCCACGGACATTCAGCGCGAGCTCGTCCAGGTCACCCATGTCCAGTTCTAAAAACCAAGCTTCACCAGCTCCTCCCACCTGGGCAGTGTTTACTGATTGCTCATCCAATGCTTTCATGTTAGTCAGGTGGGGTGCACACCTGCAGTCCCAGCCCTCAGGAGGCTGCGGCAGGAGGGTCTCTGCAAGCTGGAGACTTGCTACAAGTGGCTCCAGGCCAACCTGAGCTGCACACCAAGACCCTGTCACCAAAAGACAAATAAAACCAAAAGCAAACCAGCGCCTTTGTTTTGCAGTCATCGCCTAAGGGCCAACAGGGAAAATGACCATCCCAACAGGATAAGGTTGAGAGGTCTGCTGTGACTTATGTCACGAACAGACTCGAAACACCGATGACCCCTCCCATGGAAGGTCCTTCTGGGAGGAGCTGGGATTCAGGCGTGGGCCGGGCCTGCTTGGTCACTGTGCAGCTTGCTTTCCAAAAATAGATCAAACAGAAGAATGCAAACTTTTATTCTTTTTGTTGTTGTTGTTGTATCAGGGATTAAATTCAGGACACTGTGCTTGCCGGGCAAGCATATATTCTACTGAGCTATCTCCCTGGCCTCCCAATATTTTTTTTTTTTTTTTTTTTTGAGACAGGGTCTCACTATGCAGTTCAGGCTGGCCTTAAGCTCACTTTGTAGCTCAGGCTGGTCTCGAACTCACAACAATCCTCTTGCCTCAGTCTCCGAGTGCTGGGATTACAGGCATGTGCCACCACGCCCAGCTTCCCAAATTTTATTAATATCCCTTAAGTTATTATTGAAAAAAAATTCTAAAATAGGAAACTGACTAAGTAAATGCTGAGTTTTCTCTTGCTTGGCCTGTGAATTAGTCCAGGTGTACGTGGCTACGCAGCAGGTGAACTCTGTGGGGTGCGTGCGTGCGTGCGTGCGTGCGAGCGTGTGTGTGTGTGTGTGTGTGTGTGTGTGTGTGTGTGTGTGTAGCAGTGAGAGAAGATGACCCAGGTCCCTCAGAAAGGGATCTTTCCTTTCCCTTCTTGGCTCTCTTTGTCCGCACTGTTCTCCTACCAAGAGGGAGTGGGGTTGGGGTGCTTGCTCTGACCACACTCAGTATTCTGGCTGCTCCTTGCTGTGGTGCCCTTGCACATGATGGAAACAGAGCAACCAGGGCACTGAGCATGCTCAAAGGTTAGGGTGGGGCACATCCCAGAAAGCTTCCGTATGGATGAAGACCAGGGAGTGCATGGTAGCTGGGGGGTTCCTGGGGTATCACCCACCATGGCCCAGATTAAACCTGGGACTCCTACTCCTCCAGTGCTATCCCCCCAAGACCACTCAAGTTCCCCAAATAATCCCAGTTTCTCTGCTCAGACCTGTTGCTCTTCAACTCTCTCTCTCTGTCTCTGTCTCTCTGTGATGTGTGTGTGTGTGTGTGTGTGTGTGTGTGTGTGTGTGTGTGTGTACCTTACAGGTGATTTTGAATTTATGGTCATTGTGGCAGAGATGCTACCCTTGAAAAGCAAGTCTGGCTGGCGAAATCCTGTCCACAAACTAGAATTAATTGGATTTGTTAATGATGCAGACTGTGAGGTCAAATTAGCTTAAACAAGAGGAGCATTCACTGGCCCAGGCAGCTAGCCCTTACAGAGATTCCCGTTGAGGAGCCGGAGCATCAGCTCTGTTCTTGCTCCCCTGGCTGCTGTCGGCTGAGTACAGTAAGTACCGTGGTGAGCTGAATCACGGACCCACACATGTCGAGGCCCCAATGCCCACCCCACAGACAGGTTGTATTCCAGGGCAAAAGCGGCTCAGTTAAGGATCCTGAGATGAAGAGATTATCAGGGGTCATCCAGATGAACCCAACAGAAGTGCAAGCATCCTTCTGAAGGGGGCAAAAGAGTCAGAACAGGGGGACATGGCATGACAGAAGCAGGGGTGAGAAAGACAGACAGCCTGCTGGCTTTGGAGGTGTTGGAAGCTGTCATGAACCATAGAATATGGGTGGCCTCTAGAAGCCGAGAAAAATCAAAGAAATGGCATCTCCTGCTCTATTAGGCAGCTTTCTGCTACTGTAATGAAGTTCCTGAGACCATCAACTTACAAAGAAGAAAGGCTTCTTTTGGGTCACAATTTCAGAGGTTTCAGCCCATGCTTGTGTGGCTCTATTGCCACGCAACAGGCCTGGGGTAGTAGAGCATTGTGGCAGCAAGTTCTTGGTGAAGAAGAGAAGCAGCCAGGGATCCAATTGCTTTCTTTACTTTTTCCTCTTTTTTGGTACTGGGAATCAAACTCAGAACCTTGCACATGCCAGGCAAGTGCTTGTTCCACCATATTATACCCTGGGCCCCCAATACCCCTTTCAAAGCTACAGGCAGCTCCGTGTGATTGGGAAGTCCCAGCTGGCTCCACCTCTCAAAGACCCCACTGCCTCAGCATCACACCAGCACTTCAGAGCCAGCCTTCATCCCATCGGCCTCCAGGGAACACCTAGCCAGACAGTAGCTCCCGCATGGCCTCCAGAGCAAGCGTGGCCTTGCTGGCCCTTGATGTGAAGACTTTTGACCTCCAGAGCTGTGAGACATGGGGAGCTGGGGAGATGGCTCAGTGGAATAAGTACTTCCCTGGCAAGTGCAAGGGCCTAAGTTCAATCCCCGGTTCTGCCAAAAAAATAAATAAATAAATGAAGTACAGAGCTGTGAGACAGCGAGCTTCTGTGCCCTGAACCACTGCATGTGAGGTCATCCATTGCTGTGGCCACAGGGAGTTGGTACAATGGCTCGCATCTCCACGTCTATCTGCCCTTTTAGGAACCCGTAGGGAAGGAAGTTTCCTTTTCCAACACTTCCACTGGGCTTTCAGGGAAAGCTTCTCTCTGGATACCATGAGTTTAAGGGCCCCTCTGTCATGGTAACAGTTCTGGTGCCAAACCAGGGCAGTGACAGCGAGCCAAGCCTGGACTATGCGCCTGAGGTGGCAGTTTGGTTGGGGACACTGGTAAATAGCCCCTCAGAGTCTTCAAGGGGAGGGTGACACTGGACAGAGGACCAGCCATGTGCTCCCAGCAGGAATGTCTAGGGCAATTTAGGGAGCTGAAGCCAGGGGTTAGGGGACACAGCTGGTGAACAGTGGGCATGGCACAGAGGGGTTAAGGAACTGCCTAGAAGCCCTGCCCCCTCCCACTGCCTGGGACCACGTGGGGATTTCTATTGCTACATTTCATGGTTTACACTGTGGATATTACTGAAGAGCACGTGGTATGGAGTTCTGGTAGTTGGGGTGTGCAAGGGGGAGGAGCTAGGGCAGGACACGCACTGCACAGGGCTAGTCACAGTGGTCACCTGGAGAGTCAGACTCGGAGGAGGGCAGGAGATCTGTCCACACAGTAGAGACCCACGGAATCCAGCTGAGGGCCCGGGTCCCACAGCAGCAGCCTGCGTGAGTCCAGCTCGAGCCTACAGCCCCCGACAATGTCTTATGCAGGCCCCCTTCACAGATCTGCCCTGAGAAGGCCCAGAGATCGGTGGTGGGAGCTGGGAAGTGTGTGCCAGCGAGATGAAGGATCTGTGCCAGCAGGCTGGGGGATCTGCGCTGGAGCCAGGAAGCAATGCTCGGGGTAAGGACCAGAGCTCCCCCAAAGGTACCACAGCCATCCTCAGTGACATTAAGGACCCAAGCTCCTCCCACGATACGAACAGCTTAGTTCGTATCCGGTAAACCAGCATGACAAGCTCCTTCTTGAGAACCAACAGCCCACCGTTCTCTCCCCTAGTTGCTTTATACTGTTGGCAGCAATCTTTAGGGGGCCTTCACACCCAGCACCCCACTGACTCAGTTCAGGGTTGCCAGTTGCCCATTGCTTAATCCACCAGAGTTGTTGGTGCCTCTGTGCGTGTGTGTGTGTGTGTGTGAGAGAGAGAGAGAGAGAGAGAGAGAGAGAGAGAGAGAGAGAGAGAGAGAGAGAGA